>QPMI01000150.1:0-219667 GCA_004431415.1 Cyanophora paradoxa
TACGCTAAGTTGAGCCAACTGATCATGAGTTGAGGAGAGCCATCGATATCGCGCGCAGGCCTACTAGGCTAGGCGCGCGTGCTTTAATTAAAGTTTAGCCGCGCAGAAAGTCGACGAGTGACACAGTGCGACTGGAGTGGGGTTCACGGTCCGCGAGCAAGCTTCCCGTGTACAGCTTCCATTTTATTGCGACTGCTCATTGCGTCGATCTATGGCTATAGGTAGTTCTGTAAATACCTAAAGGCGTTCTGAACACGCTTCAAGCACAGAAGAGGGCTAAACAAAGACAGATGGCACAGCAGAGCATATGCATGAAACAGGGGCCGTGCATCGGGGACGAGGGGGCGGCTTCCTGGCTCGACTGGGGCGACGAGGGGACAAAAGAAAGGAGCGTGCGAGAGAAAGGAAAGTGGGGCGATCTGGCTACTACTCGTGGGCCTGGTCTAGCTCCATAGCTAACTAGTACGCGGCGAGGGCCTGGGCCTGGGGCGGGGCGGGGCCGGGCTGGGGCACGGGCGGGAAGGCGATCTGGTCTGAGCGAACGAAATCGGGGAGGACGGTGGGAACCGACGGCTGCGGGATCTCCCGGATGAACGCCAGCGCCTCGCCCACGAAGTACCCGTCCTGCGCGCCCCCTCAGAAAAGGAGTGCGAGAGGGGGGAAAGGAGGGGCGGCTCGCCTCGCGCCAGCCGAGGATCTCGGCGACGGTGTAGGGCCCGTGGACGTCGCCGTCGGCCTGCCACTTGAACTCGAACTTGCGGTTCGGGTGGTCGAAGGGGGGCGGCAGCGCCGGCTGCGAGGGCGAGCGCGGCGGCGAGTCGCCCCGCGAGTCGTTGCTCGAGCCGCTCGCCTGCGAGCCGCCGCTCCCGTTGCTCCCGCTCGTGTCCGTCCCATACGAGCCCGACCGCCTGTGGCCCGACGCGTCCTGCGCCGCCGCCGCGTTGCGCAGCGTCGCCGCCGTCAGCGACCCGTTGTGCAGCGGCTGCGCCGCCTGCTGCTGCTGCTGCGGCTGCGGCGGCTGCGGCGCCTGCATCTGCACCGGCGGCTGTGCGGGCATCGGAGCGAGGTTGAAGCCAGGGACGCGGGCCTTGTCGCTGATGGGGACGACGCCGGCCGCCTGCGCGTTGTGCGCCGGCGTGCCTCCGACGCGCGCGCCGTTCTCCTTGCCGCCGAGGGACGGCCGCACGGGCCGCTGCATCGAGGGCTTCCGGCTGAGCGAGGGGCGGCCGTCGGGGCCGACGGCGCCGTCGTTGCTGTAGTCCTCGAACCCGTGGAGCGACATCTCGTCCCACTCCGTGCCGGCCTCGCTCGTCGTGTCCACGCCCTCTTCCGCGAGCCCGTCCACCTCCGTCAGCGCGTCCGGCGGCGCGTCCAGCGGGCTCGGGTGCGCGTGCATCCTGCCTGCCGCCGGGTGCGCCTGGTTCGTCGGGACCTCCCACAAGTGCAGGCGGCCGAAGCGCTGCAGGTGCGCGTCGGCCTCCGCCGCATCGCTGTCCTCCAGGCGCAGGTTGACCGCTGCGAGCCGGGTCAGGCGGCGGCTCCCCGGATACAACACGGCCGGTTTGCGCACGGTTGGCCATGAGCTCGCGCTTGAATGCCTCGTCCAGCTCAACTCGCACTTTCTGCGCAAGATCAGACACGTGCGACGGACGGAGCGAAGAGACACGCGGTCGGGCAAGCTGACCATGTGGATCCGGCCGCAATCCTGCTGGTTGTTGCGAAGCGGGAACCATCCATCCGCCGTGCGGCCCTCGATGGCCACTGCGCAACAGCAGGGTGAGCGCTCGAACGTGCATCGCCGGGGCACAGCGATCAGCGAATTCGAAGCGGCCGCACGCTTGTCAAAAACGAGAATGACGCTGGCGAAGATCTGCGTGGAGCGGAGGGCTCAGTGCTGTGGCGGCCGCGCAGGACCAGAAGTCGCCCTTGCGCACCCACTGCTTGTCCTTCACGCCGTTGCACACATCGACGCGGAATCTTGCCTGCCAATGAAATGAGCGAGCTTGCGCAGACAGAGGCCCAAGCGGCGGGGGGACGCAGTCGGAACGCCGCACCTCCATGTCCTTGGTCACGGGGATAACAAAAGACTCGCCCCACTTCGGCTGCTTCCGCTTCTTCGTGACAACCTGGATGGATGCAGCGCGTCGGAGGCCGCACCCGAGCGGCGGCGCCGCCCCACTTCGACCCCGCGCGACCTGGCAGATGCGTACCTTAGTGTGGTAGGAGGCCTTGTCCTCCGGAACACCGGCGAAGCCAAGGCGGACGTAGGCTACACGAGGCGAAAGAGCGGGTCAGCGACGAAGGGGTCCTAGCTGGCACGCCGGCAGTTAGCGGCACGAGGACGCACGGCAGACGCGGTGAAGGATCGGCATCTTTTTCAGCTGCGCCTCGACAATCTGGAAGGAACCGGAAGATCAGCGCGAGCGCCAACTCGCCGCAGGTCGCAACGCACATCCACGTAGAGCGTGCCGCTGATGCGGAAGGTCTGCGGGGCGCCGTCGTGCGCCATCTTTGCTGGTATACGAGCTCAAGTGGTCTTGTGATGCTGCTCCCGCACGGGCCCGGCCCGCTTGTTTATTCCAACACGTGTCGCGACTCGCGAACGAAGGCACATGTAGCCCCCCTTTCGGAGACGGAATGCGGAATGCTTGCGGTTGCAATTGATATCGATGCGTAACGGCCGCTGCGCGTGACGCAGGCTCACGCAGCGCGTCGATGCGGCCGCGGGTTGCTTATAATGAAGCTTAAAAGAAGCTTGATCATAAGCTTTACTAGCTGACAGCAGCGGGGCGGGCCGCTCTCGAATCGTCGGGCGGGCTCGCTCTGGTCTAGATGTAGCGCTAGCGCGCGCTAGCTGTATAGCGCCAGCTTTCGTGCCCAGCACCCGCCGGCGCCGGCGTGTGTGGTGCTCGTGTCGTACTTCGGTTGTCGGTTAACGTTTAGATAGCACTGGGGAGAAGGCGCAGGGCCAAGAGATCTGGATCGAGCACGGGGGCGCCGCCGGCCGCCTAGGCCCGGTCGTCTCCGGCCTCCCACTCCGCCTCCCCCTCGTCCCCGTCCCCCTCGTCCTCGTCCCCCGCCGACACGGCCGCCCGCCGGAGCCTGCGCCGCCGCGGGGCCGCCGCCCCGCCCTCAAGCCCTTCCCCGCCCGAGCCCGAGCCGCCCCCTCCGCCGGCTTCGCCAGAGGCCGCCGCCGCCGCCGCCGCCGCCGCCGCCGCCGCCACCGCCGCGGCCGTCTCGGGGCGCCGGCGCGGGTGTGGACGTGGGAGACGGCGCCGCGCCCGCCGCAGCGGTCGGCAAGGCCGGCCGCCGCGGCCTTCAGCAGCCCGTCCTCCACCCGCTCCTCCCACCCTGCAGGGGGCCCCCCGATGAGGACCGGGGCGGGAGCCGCCTCCCCCCGGTACCGGTCGGAGCGGGACGCACGGCGGCCGTCGCCGGCCCACTCGGGGCTGGAGGCCTGCAGCAGGTCCCGCGTGTCGCTGTCCGTGCCCGCCTGCAGCGTGAAGAGCCGCCTGCGCGCGCGCGTGAGCGCGGGGCGCGGGGTACGTGGGCGGAGGCGGGAGGGCGGGGCGCGGGCGCGCTTGATGTCGTCGGGGCTGAAGTGCCGCACGGCGTCGCGCTCGTCCACCACCGCGTCGCTCAGCTCCTGCCCGCCCGGCGAGTCGCGTGAGCTCGGGCGCGCGCGCGTGCTTCGCCGCTCCGGCGCCGGCGCACGAGCTTGGAGATCTGGCGCTGGAAGATGCGCTCCTCGATGGAGCCGGTGGCGAGGAGGCGGTAGATGTGCACCGGCCGCGCCTGCCCGTCTGCCGGCCCCGGCCTCGGCCTCGGCGGCGGCCGCGGCACGGCGCGGGTCGCGCACCCCGCCAGACCCGCGCCATCGCCTGCAGGTCGTGCGCCGGGTTCCTGCGGCGCAGCGCGCGGGCGGCGGTGAGGCGGCGCGGGTGCAGTGCGGCGGAGGCCCCCGCACCAGTCCGGGTCGAACAGGACGAGCCGGCTCCCGCCGATGAGGTTCAGGCCCACGCCGCCCGCCTTGCTCGAGAGCAGGAACACGGCCGGGCCGGCCGGGGAGTTGAACCTGCGGCGCGGGGGCGTCGGGAGGGGCGCGGGGCGGCCCCGGCCCCGGGGGGCCGCCGGTTCACCTGTCCACGAGGTCCTGCCGCTTCGCAACGTCCGTGGAGCCGTCCAGCCGCGCGAAGCTGTACCCGGCCCCCGCCACCGCCGCCTGCGGGGCGGCGCGTCGGCGAGCCGCTCGGCAGGGGATGCGGCGTTTCAGCGCACCTGGATGACGTCCAGGGTCCGAGTGAAGTTTGAGACGATTACGAGTTTCTCCGGCTGAGGCTGGGCCCGGGCCTGCGGGGGTACAAGCGTCGGCGGGCGCGGGGGGCGGGTTCGGGGGGGTACACGCGCGTGCGCGAGGAGAGCCTCCAGGACGTCCAGCTTGCCTGCGAGCGCAAAGCTAGGACGCGTGCGCCGCGGCGAAAGGGGCCGTGCGCGGGTCCGAACCCGAGATCCCCGGCTGGTGGGCCGCCGACGGGTCGTACCCCTCCTCCTCGAAGATGCCGCCTGCGTCTGCGGCGGGGCTCGCGGCGGGGCGCGAACGACGGAGCGGGTTACGCTAATCACCGGCGAAGCCAGAGGCGGACCCGCCGCTCCCCTCCTCGCCCTCCTCCCGTGCATCCACGTCGCCGTGCCTGCGCTCGCGTACCCCCTGTGGGGCGGCGGCGGGTAGAGCGCGCTGGGTCGCGGTCGGGCTCACACGAGCCGCGGGCTGTTGCACAGCTTCCGGAGCGCGTTGATGTACGTGAGGACCTGCGGGGCGGTCCGCGGAGCGTGCCGCGTGCGGGGCGAAGGGGGTACGGCGATTCGCACCTCGGCGTAGCGGCCTGGCGTGAGGCCGCGTACGGCGCGCGAGGAGAGGAAGTGGCGGTAGAGGCGTTCCTGGAGCCTGTACCCTCCCCGCCTCGGAGAGAGCGGGGGCAGGGCGCGGGCAGGGCGCGGAGCGCACGGGGAGAGACGGCAGAAGACGGTGTGCTCGTGCCTGGGGGGCAGGTAGCGCTGCCGCGGGGTGAGTGTGGCGGCCGCGCGGGGGCCCCGGGCCAGAGGAGCGGGGCGAGCAAGCCTGGAGGGTCTGCGCGGTGCGGCGGAGGAGGAAGGCGGCGGTGGTGCGGCCCAGCTGCGCCGTGCGCTCCTCCGCTGCCGGGCGTCAGGCGGGGCAAGGGGGCGGCGGTGGAGGCTGGGGTAGGGGGCACGCGCCGATGGCCTGCTCCTCGGGGCTGGCGCCGGGGTCCCGGCCCCGCTTGATCGCGTCCGCGAAGCAGCGCTTGAAGGACGCGAGCGAGCCGAGGGCCCCCGGGCAGCAAAAGGAGAGCATCGCGTAGTACTCGTCGAGGGCATTCTGGATGGGGGTACTGCAGAGGGGAGGGGGCGGGAGTCAGAGAAAGAAGGCAAACGGATATGATCATGTACCCCGAGAGGATGACGCGGCGCGGGGTGGGTATCCCCGCGAGGGCGGCGGTCGTGTCGTTGCCGGCCGCGTTCTTGAGGCGGTGCCTGCGGCGAGAATCTGAGGCCGCACGCCCGTACCCCGCCCGGCGTCGAAGGACGCCGCACCCCTCGTCGCAGACGAGGAGGCCGATGGACTTGAGGCCGTTGATCCGGTCCCGGTGCTTCTTGTAGAGCTGCGGTGGGTCGCTCGGACCGGGGCGGGGGCGGGGGCGGGGGCGGGGGCGGGAGTGGGGGGTACGGCGCGCCTCGTAGGAGATGAGGAGGAGGGGGCGGTGCTGCGCCAGCTCGAACTCCTTGAGTAGGTCCGAGGCCTGCGGGGCTTGAGGAGGGAGCCCGATGGGGGGAGCGCCGGCTCCGGGGCCGGAGGAGGGGCGTGGACCTTGGCGTCAGGGGACGAGGCGGCGACGACGGGGTGCAGCCGCTCGTTCCCCAGCCAGCGCTTCACCTGCCGCCACCTCGCCACCCGAGGCGAGGCCGGGCCGGCGCACCGCGCGGGCTCACCTCCTTGGCCCAGTTCTGGACGAGGGAGGCGGGGGCTACCACGACCGCCTTCTTCGCAAGCGGCGTACCCCGGGGACTGGGGAAACCGAAATCAAACGGGAAGGGCGCGACGGGCGACTGGCGGCGGGAGGGGTACCCCTGCTTCAGCAGCGTCCAGATGAGCGCGATCGCCTGGTGCGCGCGCGGGTCAGGGGGAGGGGGCCGGAAGGGAGGGCCCAGGGAGGGGGTACGTCACCTGCAGGGTCTTTCCCAGGCCCATCTGCGCTCCGTTCATTAGCTGGACGCGCATCTGCCTGAGCGAGGGGGTACACGAGCCTCGTCGGCGAGGATGCAGCCGGAGGGCTCGCCAGTCCTCCGACCCGTGACGCAGTCGTACAGGAACTGCACCCCTGCGCGCGGCGACTCACGGGGATACCGGCGCGGATGGGTCGGGGGCACGCGCCCTCCCGCTGGTGCGGGCGGAGATGATTGGAGAGGATGGGGTCGACGACCACGGGCGTGGCGCTGGGGTGGGGTCAGCGACGGTGCCGGGGGTACCTGGAAGCGACGCACGGTGGGCCCGGGCCGGCCAGCTCCGAAGAGTTGAGCACAAGGGCGTTGGGGGCGGAGGGGTCGTGGCGCGGAGGCGCGGCGGAGGACGAGGACGAGGGACCCCGAGCTGCCGCAGGCGCCGCGGCTCGGGCAGATGGCTTCGCCGCCGGCGGCTTGAATTGCGAGTGCTTCTCCGGCTGAGCGCGTGGCGGCGCGTTACCTGCGGACCGTCACGCGAGCGAATGGGCTCCAGCGAGACGGCGGGCGGCGCGCCTGCGGAGGAGGACGAGGAAGCATCGCCGCACGCGACGTTTAGGAAGACGGCGCCAGAAATGAACCGCTCGTCTTCGATGCGGGAGATGATCTCGCACTCCTTGCGGCCGACGCGCCACGTCTGACCGTCGCTCAGCGCTGGCGCCCGCCCCAGCTGCTTCGCGAGGCTCTTGCCCTCCATGGAGAGGATTTCGCTTGTGTTGCTTGAGCAAACCAAAATGCCATCCTGCGCAGTCACGTTTGAAAAGCGCGCGCGCCCCCGCTGGCCGAGCAGCGGGCCTGGGCACCTCCCTGCACGCGCTGCCTTCAGAGGAGCTACTAAATTGCAGACAACAAGAGACGCACCACGACTTGTGCTTCTTCGTGGGCGGGTCGGACGTCCACATGACCTGCGGTCCGCGATTCAATTCGGTGCGCTGCGCGTACGCGCTGCAGAGCTAAGCGCCGCACGGAATAGTAGCGCTTTGCGTCTTCTGCGCGTTGCGTGGAATTCTGCGGCGCGGCAGCTGCAGGTTTGCTATTCGCGGGCTTCACGACCAAAGGTTTGAACTTCTTCGCAGCCGGCGCCTTGACAGGGTCTTCTGCATCTTTCTGGCAGCATTCCGCATCATCCACATGTGCTGTGGCGGCGGGCGCGTGTTTGATCTCTGGCGAGGCGTTCTCCTTGCCCTGCTGCTCGCTAAGGCGCTTTTGCTTGAGCAGCACCGACGGCACTAGCGACTTTCGCATGGATCGGCGCCGGCCGGGACGTCGACGTCGCCCGCTTCGCCCAAATTCGATCGCCCTAGCGTACCCAGGACGAAATTCCTCCCCCACAAGTTTATTCCACTGGCTTTAATCGAAGCCGGTGCATGCGCTCTAGCTGGCCTCTAGATTTCATCGTCGAGCCACGTCGACGTACGTCGGCCCGGCGTCAAATTATCGTCGAGTCAGTGACGTCGATCAGGGCGAGTTTGCAACGCAAATCCACCCTTTGACTTTTCCGGAAAGTTCATTTGCCAGCATCGGACGCTGCCAATTGGCCACGTCCGCGGCCTGCGGGGCCGGGGCCGCCGGGCCCGATCAAGCCCGCCGCGGCTTAAAGCCTGGACCCGAGCCCCGGCCGGCTTTCGATCCAGCCGGCCTGGCAACGCCCGGTTTCGATCGCATCAACAGCGCGCGCTCAGCGCGTCGCATCACTGGCAAGGACCCAGCTTTCCTGGGCGGGTAGACGTCAGAAGCGTACGTAGGTGTGATCATAAGCTGGGAGCGCGCGTGCGAGGTGCTAGTAGCTAGCGGCGAGCGCAGCGCGTCGCGGAATGCAGCCGCCCACGCACCCGATCGTCTTCTCCGCGGACGACGGGCGGGCCATTCCTCTCACCGGCAGCAGTGAGAGCAGTGCCAGCGACAAAGATGTCGTTGTGCATCTCAAGAACCCGGACGACTCGGACCGGCGCGGGTCGCTCATCGTGTCACACCCTCTCCAGGCGCGCCCCCCTCGCTGCTGCGCCCCGCTTCGGTGCCGCTTCTTACCGTATCGGCTCCAGGTCGTCTTTAAGAACCTCTCTTACACAGTGCGAGTAAAGCAGAAGGGGACAAAGGGCAAGGTGCGTCATCGCTGCTGCCTGGGTGGCTTGAGCTTCGGGTGGCGTTCTCGTGTGAGCTCCAGCGTAGGTTGACAAGCCCATTCTGAAAGGCTGCAATGGCGTATTCCAGCCGGGGCGCTTCTGCGGGATCCTCGGTAGCCGCGCGAGCCCAGAACGCCGCTAGCGCCGCGGGCCCTGACGCTGCACCCCGTTCAGGCGCGTCGGGCGCGGGGAAAACAACACTGTGCGCACCGCGCTTCCCGCTCTTTGCGCGCAATATCTCGAGGCTAACGCGCCTACGCCCTGCTCCCGTTCGCCGATCCCAGGCTCAAGTGCGCTCTGCCCGCCCCTGCCCGAGCGCGGCCGCCGCTGACGCTGGCCGGGGGCAGCCTGCTGGCGGGCCAAGCGACGGTGGGGCGCTCGGAGGGATCGATCCTGGTCAACGGCGAGCCGGCGAACGCGTCGCTCATGCGGAAGGTCTCGGGCTTCGTGTTCCAGGACGATGTCATCCTCGAGACCATGACGGGTGCCGCGCCCTGCTTGCCGCGCGTCTCTCGATTCCCTCTCGCCTCTGAACTGTACTTTCCTCATCCCCTTGCAGTCAGGGAAGCTCTCACGGTCCGGCCCGCCGCCCCCTCCTTTCCTAGACTGCCCCGCAGATACCCCTGCAGATGTCGGCATTGCTAAGGCTGCCCCCCGAGATGGCGCGGGAAGCAAAGCTGTACGCCCCCAACCCCGCTGCCCTGTCGCCCCTACCGACCCCGCCGGTCTTTTTCCCCGCAGGGCGCGGGTCACTGAGATTATCTCCGTCCTGCACCTAGAACACGTGCGCTCGAATCGCGCCGGGTCCCTTTCCGCCCGCCACGGCTGACGCGGTCCGCAGGCGTCAGACACTGTGAGGGCGGCTCCCGCGGGGCGCGGCGGGCTCGACCGTGACGCGATCCGCAGATCGTGGGCTCGAGTACGAACAAGGGCATTTCGGGGGGCGAGCGCAAGCGCGCCGCGTGCGGGATGGAGGCGCGAACTCCCCAGCTGCCCCGCCCCCCTCCCTTCCGGGGGCTCACGTACCCCCCCAGATGATCGTGAACCCCGGAATCCTCTTTCTCGACGAGCCCACCAGCGGTCTCGGTGCGCGCGCTCAGCCCGGGCCCGGCCGGCGCACGTCGCGTACCCCCCTCACCCCCCGCAGACACGTTCACGGCGACTGCAATCGTCGAGACGCTCAAGGGTGCGGATCCGGCGGAGCCCCCTTCCGCCCCGCCCCGCCCCGCCGCTCGGCCGACCCGGGCCGCCCCCCTGCAGGCCTCGCCGCCTCGGGCCGCACTGTCGCCGCCACGCTGCACCAGCCCTCCTCCGAGATCTTCCACATGTCCGCCCGCCCCCGCCTCCACCCCGGCTCGGACGTATTTCCCTTAGCCTTCCCCCACCCGCCCCCTACCAGGTTCGACGACCTGTGCCTGATGGCGAGCGGGCGGATCATGTACTTTGGCCCCGTGGAGGAGTCCGTGCCCTACTTCGCGGCCCTGGGGTACCCCTGCCCCACCTACACCAACCCGTGCGCCGCCGCCCCGCTTTCCTGGCGCCGCCCCCCTTCCCCTTCCTGACGCGGGGCTCCCCTGTTGCACAGGGCGGACCACTTTTTCGTGCGCCGCGCGCCGTGGGCGGCCTGCGCGGCTCCTCGCCCGGACTCGAGCCCGCCCCGCAGATGAAGATCCTGAACACGCACCGGCACACGCTGCCGTCGGGGGTGCGTCGGAGGAGGGAGCGGGGGCGCGGGGCGCGGGGCGCGGGGCGAGCGGGGGCGGGGGCGCAGAAGCAGGTGGAGGGGACGGAGGCGGTGCCGCTGGCGTCGGAGCGCATCGAGGGCCTCCTCGGCGAGTGGCCCCAGTCCCGCCTCGGCGCCGCCATGGCCCACGCGGTGCGCCCCGCGGGAGGCGGGAGGCGGGCGGGGCGCCCCGCGCGGGGCCGACGGGGGCGGCGGGGCTGGCCGGGGGCAGGTGGAGAGGCCGGCGTCGGGCGGCGTGCACGAGGCGCAGCTGCAGCGGCGGGCGCGCCTCGTCACCCAGTTCGAGGTCCTCACCAAGCGCAGTGCGCCCGCCCCGCCCCGCCCCGCCCCCCCGCCCCTCCCCGCCTCTCCGCGCCCTCGCCGACCGGCTGGGCAGCGTTGAAGAACGTTTTCCGGAACCGCCTCATCCTGCGCGCCAAGTTCGGCCAGATGGCGCGCCGGCCCCCGTCCTCCTCTTCCCCTCGCCCCCGCCTGAACCCCCCCGCAGCTGTTCATGGCGCTCCTGTGCGGGCTCATCTACCTGCGCGTGGGGACGGACCAGTACTCCATACAGAACCGCAACGGGGCCATGTTCTTCATGTGCGAACGAAGCGCCCGCGCGGCCCCGCGCGGCCCCGCGCGGCCCGGGCCGCCCCGTGACGGCGCGGCCCGTGCCCCGGGCCGCTGCAGAGCGGTGAACAACGTGATGAGCGCGGCGATGGGCGTCCTCTCCGTCTTCGGCGCCGAGAAGGTCCGGTCCCGCCCCCTCCCTTTCCCCTCCCTTCTCCCTTCCCCGCTCACGCGCCCTTCGCCCCCCCCCCCGCCCCCCGCCCGCGCGAAGATCGTCTTCCGGAGGGAGCACTCGCAGGGGATGTGCGCTGCGCCTCTCCGCGCTTTCCGCGCCCCGCCTCCCGTCCCCTCCCCCTCTGATCCCGTACCCCCAGGTACAACACGACGGCGTTCTTCTTGTCGAAGATCTTCGTGGAGGCGCCCTTCCAGGTACCCCCGCTTATCTCCCACCCCCCTCTCTCCCCTCCCCACTCCCCCCCCACCCTCCCCCCCCCCCCACCCCGCTCCCCCCCTCCCCCGGGGGTCTGATCGGCCATCACCCGCCGCAGATCCTCCTACCCTGGCTCTACTCGCTCATCATCTGTCCGCCCCGCCCCCGCCCCCCGCCGCCCCCCGCCGCCTCCTCTTCCTGACGGGCGCGGGGCGGGCAGACTGGATGATCGGGTTCCAGAACACGGCGGAGAAGTACTTCATCTTCGCCGCCGTCGTCATCCTCATGACAAACTGGTGCCCGCCCCCCTGCGTGGCCCTTGCGGCGGGGCCGGGGGGTTCGTCGGCCGGCGCCCCCTGACCTCCGCCCCCCGCAGCGGCTACGCCCTCGGCATCTTCATCGCGGCGCTCTGCCCCGAGCTCGAGGCGCGCGCCGCCCTACCCCCGCGCATCCACCCGGAGCCGCCCTCTCATCGCCCCCCGCAGGTCGCCCTCGTCATCGCCCCCGTCCTCATCCTCCCCCTCATGATCTTCTCCGGCTTCTTCGTCGTGCGCTGTACCCCCCACGACCCGCCGGGGGTACCGGGCGCCGACGGGGCGGGGCAGAACAACGGGGGCATCCCCGTCTACTTCGACTGGATCAAGTACATAAGCCCGATGAAGTATGGCTTCGAGGCGCTCGTGAAGAACGAGTACGGCGGCCTGTACCCCCTCACCTGCGACCCCGGAAAGGTGCCGCGGCCCCTCCCCCTCCGCCTCGCCCCCGCCTCCGCCCTCGCGGCGGGCCTCGCTGACCGCGCGCCGCGTCCCCGCAGGGCCCCTGCATGCTCCGGCTCGACAAGCAGGGGTACGGCCGGGGGGACGACGTCATCACCGCCCTCGGCATGGCGAACGACGTGCGCCGCGCCCGCGTACCCGGGGCCCCCTCTCCCCTGAAGCGCGCGGGGGCGGGGGCAGAACATCGAGATCTGGGCGTGTCTGCTCGTCCTCCTCTGCATCTTCCTCGCCCTCCTCCTCTTCGCCTACCTCTCCCTCGTCCGCGTCGTCCGCAAGAACAAGCTCTGACGCCCCCGCGCCCGCCGGCCCCGCCCCGCGTCCCCCCGCTTTTTCCGCTAGTGCCTCAACCATAGTATCTCCTATACCTTAGCTGTGCTCGATATGCTGTGTTCTGTCGTCTAGCTGCGCGCTTGCGTATTGTTTTATGGAGTGATGTGGTCACTCCTTCTATTCTTTCATCCTCATTTTCATTCAGTTCAGTATGTAAATACCTCACCGTGCCCCGTAACCGCGAGTTCCGTACGTGTATAAATGAGCGAGGCCGCTCTATTGCTCGAATTGCACTGCAGTCGCGGGACTGCCAGGCTCGAGCTCAGGCTACAGCAAGCGCTGCCAGACTCGCTGTTCCGAAGTTCCCTTTAATTTGCGCCCCGCAGCCCGGGGCCCTGCAGCTGCCCCAATTCCCCCCTGCGGCTGCCGCGGACTCCGGGAGCTGGCCATGGGCCACTAGCTGTAGCTCGCCTACGCCTCGCCGACACTATATAGCTAGTAATATATAAGGGAGGGGGGGGGGGGGGGGGGGGGGGGGGTCACCGAGTCTGTTTAATTTCGAATTCGGATTCAGCGCTAGCCTGATTTAAATTAGGAAAGCCTGTTTAGAAATCAGGCTGGAGTCAGGCTGATCATCAGGCTAAGAGCCAAACCGACATCAAAAGAAGCTTAAGAGATCTAAACAGAGATCTATATATATATAGCTACAGCTATAGATCTTTTTTTGTTGTCGAGGAGGGATATCGATATCGCGTCCCTTCGGTTTTTTTCGCCAACGTTAACTGGCAAAACCACCACTTTAGCAGCTGTTAAAAGTTTACCGGTAGTAGGCTAGTAGCTACTGTAGCTAGTACGTAGGTCAGCCTTCGCAGGGTTTTTCAAATTTGTATGGCGGACCCGGGAGACGGGACTACTGTAGTACCGTGTAATACTTTATTACCGCGCTGACATAACTACTGCGCTACCATATTACTAGTACTGCGCTCAAAATTTTAGGAACGCACTGCAGCTGCGGCAGTATTTTGGTAGCGCAGTATTACGTTTTTTTTTTAGAGACTACGGTGGGGCGAACCCCCCGTATACGTAGCTATCATATAGTATAGGTAGTGATATTGAGGACAACAAAGCAATCACAAATCAAAGATACATACAAATCAAATCAAAGCTTAAGGTAAGCTCGATACCGGACCGCCGCCTTTGCCTTCGTCTTCTGCTTCGCTGGTCGTATCCCGCCGGCGCCGGCGTACTTCGTCTTATAGTTTAGTTCGGTCTAGTTCGGATTCTGATCGTAGTGTTGATGCTAGAGTTAGTTTCAATACTAGCTATAGTCCTCGTGCTCGACCTGTTGTTCGCCGTCGTTTGCAGTTCGACTGCCCGTCTCGACCCCGGTCGGCTTTAGTGATTCCTTTGACTGTCCTTTTGCCTGCTCTTGATCCGCCTGCTCCGCCTCCTGTGTCCTCCTCGACCTTGTGCCGTAGCTCTGCCCTTTCGCGTCGTCCTGCTTCGCCTCCGCCTCCGCGTCGTCTTGTTGTTCCTCTTACTTGTCTGCTTCCTGTTATTTATCTTTCTCAAATTTGTCCTCCGCTTCTTAGTGATGTAATTCCTTCCGATATTGATGGTATCTCTAGCTCTGGCTCTTCTTTGTGTCAGTCATCCTCTGTCCCTAGATCTGCTCGATTTCTCGTCTCTTCTCGATCTGTCTCGAGCTCTGTGTCTTTTCTTTTTTATTGTCGTTTTTGGCTCTTTGTCTTATCTTTCTTCGTGCTCTTGTCTTAGTTATTTTGCTTTTTTGTCTTTAGGCCCCCTGGGCAGCCCCCGCAGTGCTGGTGTCTAGAGACTGTGGCCGGTAATTCACCAAAAAAAAAAGCTCGGAACTTGGACTTGACAATTTAGCGTACCCCGGTTCCTGCCCTAGGTCGGACTTCGTCGCGGCGAAACCGGCGCAAACCGGCTCCCTGGATCTACAAAAAAGCGACCCCGCCTACAAAACTAAGGTAGATAGATGCTAGATGAGCACAACGGCGCGCTCGCGGCGCATTTGGCACGTTTGTTTTCAAGTTCCCACGTTGCGACGGTTCCCGGCCGGTCTAGTTTGCAGCTGGCACAACGCAGTGACAACGGTCAAGTTGAAAAAAAGGCGAGAAAACTTTTGAGTTTCCATTTGCTATTAAGTTAAGACTGGCTATACGCGATCGCCAAGATATGGTAAATCTAAGTTCCGCGATCGCCAAGAATTAACCTTCCATGTCTATGGCGCCATACAAACGCGTACCGCTGTGAAAGTAGCACAAAATACAGAATCAAGAGGGATCACGAGAAGGGACACGATCGATCAGATCTAGAAGAACGCAAAAGATAAGGAGAACGAGCACGAGAAGAAGGAGTAGAAGAGCTCAAGGACGTCGACGCAGAAGTACTAGTCACACTAGAACGACGAGCCTCCGATGCTCGGAGGAGCATGCGCACGGGGACGCAGCGAATAAGGAGAACGAGCACGATTATTACGTATACCCCCTTGGCTAACAAATAATCCGTTTTCGAGGCCGATGCATATGGCGCGCCATGGAACGCAGTAGGTTTTATAATTTGGTATGGTAGCGCAGTAAATCGCCTATATACAGTATCCGATTATCGGCGCAGAAATTTTAGAACGTTTTATAATTAACGCAGTTTTGTGGCGCAGTAAATAAGTGTTACATGGTACCCCTACATGTAAAATTCTTGGCTTTAGCCAGTACTACTCCAGAACTACTAGTAAGTAGCTACCGTAGTACGTATACCTATTACCTAGGAAAAAACCCGGCGCCGGCGCCGGCCGCCCCGGCGGTCCGGAGTCCGGACTCCCGGAGTCCGGATTCCGGAATCCGGATCCGGCCGCGGCCGCGCCGGGTCCGCGACGGTCCCTTTGACGGTTCGACTTCGCGAAGAGAAGTTGGTTGGTTGCTTCGTTCAACGGTTATTGCTTCGTTAACCTCAGTAACCTTTGAGTCCAAAGTTTTGACGGTTTGACTTCGTTAAGTGAACTTTTGACGGTTCGACTTCGTAAAGTGAACGGATCTTAACTTCTACATCAATACCGGTATCTTCGACGTCGACGAATCTAAACGTAGGAATCTTCGACGTCGACAGCGTCTTTATTTCGTCTATATTCGTCAGGCCTGCACTGTGGCGAATATTTGAAACTCTTGAACGGAAATTTTGTATCGAGAGGGGTACTAACGGCTGACCCGTCTATGGCGGAGTCGCAGGGCTGACGAAACTTTGATGCTGTACGTATACATGTCGAACCATATTTTCGTCACGATTTTCGGGTTTTGTCGAAATTAAGTCTCGACGAAAATTTCTACGTTTAACAGTATACGTAATGACCGTCGGACAGCAGCACTGACCGTCCTACGCCGTGCGGTCACGGCCCGACTCACGGGCCCGGGGTAGACCGTCGGACTGCTAACTATATATATAAGCCTTGAAGAGCTCGAGTCAATGAAGACTGGTACCGGTCGACGTCCGGGGTGACGGCGGGGTCACGTCCCGACTCGGCGAGTCCGTAGTAGTACTCCGTACCGTAGTACTACTGACTCCGTACTAGAGTCCGTAGTACACTCCCCATGGGCATGGCCGTAGAAGCGTTCCGAAAGTTCCGCCGGGCCGTGCCTTCCGTCGCACCCCCCTATAGCTAGGCCTACAGCCAGGCTGGGCTGCAGGCTGCAGCACTGCGGCATGGCGCACCGCCTTATGTTAACGTTGCGGGCGCTCTGTGTTGCCCTCGCGGTTGCACATGTACAAGGCGCGCTGACGTCGGTCGCGGGAACCGTCGCCCCCGGCGGCTACATTGCCACCTCGACCGAATCTTCGGTCACGTTTGACACAAAATCCGGATCTTACATGGGATTCCGCGAGATAGCCATTTGGTGCGTGTGCGACAACCGTTTGCAGCCTGCCGCCGCGCCGATGCGCATATGCATGCATTCGCATCGATAGCTAGCTATATAGCTGTACATGTAGACATGTACAATGACCGCTTTTCCGAGGGCCTGCCGCTGGCCATGGAGATGGATACGTTTACTATGATATCTATATATATATATGCATATGCAATCGCCGATCTCGAGTCGCAGGACGTTGACAGCGGACAATCCCTCGGATCGCGTCCAGTTCACGTTCACGTCCGTTGACACCGCGGTTTTTACCGAGACGTTCATTCGGGTTCGAATTCGTCGTTGATGCATGCGCATATGTATTTGATGCCATAAAGCTTAAGACCCATACACGCACATGATGTCCGCACCTCATGCATAAGACGTCAACCAGGTGATCGACATGTCCTCTTCGCCCGTCCTCCTTGCGAATATGATCGACGCCAACGCGCTCCCAACCTTCACAAGCTCAGCGGACACGCTCTGGATCATCGGGTCTAGTCCGTGCTCGAATAATTGGAGGGTAAGATTCAACGCCACATACAAGAGCGTGGCCTCCACTGGTGTGTTATCTTTCCTGTCCCTGTGTGTTCTGGTGTGGTCGTGTGTTATCCCTAGGCCTAGCTATAGGCCTGTTGTCCGCCCGAAAACAACCGTTGAAACAAACAACCGATCTAACTCCTGCATGCTCTTCGCAATCGATGACAGTGCCGGCGAGCCCCGCGGGGACAGTTATCACCGGTTCAAATGATCCTCCTAGAACCTACAACATATCGGTGGTCAACCTTCCACCTCGGGAACAAACAGCGGTTAGCTTGCCACGTCTGTATGACCCCTTCTACTTGCGCATGTGGCAAGCCCCTTTCTTTGATTTTCGACATTACACAATCATTAATATTAATATTGATGACACAATCATTCATGATCAGGAACATCAAGCAGCAGCTGTCTTCTGCTGGCTGCACTGTCGCCGCCGGACTGACGATTTCAGTTTTTGCTGTCAACACCGAAGACAGTGGCCCCACATTCTTCTGCGATACGGTTTTCGTGAGTTCCGCTGTATATATACTATAGACAGACAGAGCTCGAGATTAGAGTCTCATGCGGCATGCGTATACGTAGTTCTTTGAAATCAAGCCGGCGTCGCGCCCGGGGCCTGCAGCCGTGACTCTTCTCGCCGCGAACGGCAGCGCCTCCGCCACGCCCTTCTCGCTGACGATCGCCCCCGGTGCCGAAATGCTCGTCGTCTTCACGTCCGAAGGAGCCTCTCGGGGCCCCGATGCTGCACTCCCTGGCCTCAACGCGACAGTCTCAGCTCCTGTAGACGGTGCGGACTCATTGTAGTGTACACGTGATCACAATCGTAGCCTATAGCTAACCCTCGAGCTCGTTGCAACTGCGTGGCAAATGAAAAGTCTGCCCAACGCCGTCCCCCTCAAGCTCCCCTACTCCCAGGTGTGTTCGATTTCTTTAACATTTATAATTGAACATAATATGATACATGCGCATGCACCTTTCCGCTTTTGTTTGATCTAATTATTATGCGATCAAGCCCGTCCCCTTCGCCCTCGCCCTCCGCGCCTCCTACGCCGTCGCCGTCGCCGTCGCCGAGCTCGGGCTCGGGCCTCTCCCCCTCCCCTTCGCCTCCGATTGCCCCTCCTCCTCCCGTCTCTGCTTCGAATTCCCCGTCTCCCACTCCTCCAATCGCGAGGTATGTATACGTACGCGTACCCCTTTAATTGCAAATTGAGAGCGGCGCCGGCGCCGGTCATTCAATTCGAATTTTGAATTTGGCTCGTGCATGCACAGTGCGCATGCTCCGGATCCGACTCCGATCGTGACGTCGACGCCTTCGCCCCTGCCATCGACGCCCCCTGCGGCCGCCGTCATCCCCGCGCTGGTCCGGACGTTGCCTTTCTGAATCGTTTCGACATTGCCATTCAATTGATTGAATATCGACGCGCAGCCTGTGTTCTCATCTCCCTCTGCGGTTGTCGTCATCAAAGGGATTTCGGTTCGAGCTCATGCGTATGATGAAGCTCCAGTACTAGTTGCAGCCGCGTTTGTTGTTGAAGAGAATCACCGCAGCTCAACATCTCCAAGTTTCAAGAAGTGAAGGACGCGACCGGCGCCATCCTCTTCTATAAGCTGGACCTTAAACTGGAAGGGATCTCCGCGCTTGGCTCCGCGCCCGAGGTTAGTGTGGAAATCCACGCGTGCACGTGCACGACATGTACACTATAGCTATAGCTGCGTATACCTCGAATTCGAACCAGATCTGACCTCGAACGTTGCTGCAGACAGGATCTGTCGAAGATATCACCGTCCCAATGTCAAACAACTTCTTCCAGGCAAACGCTCTGCAACCCTAGGACTAGGCCTTCCATTTCGCTCTCTCTGCAACCCCATGGCCAGCCTAAGCCTTTAAGGCCTTGCGTTAATTGACCTAGCTTAGTAGACGAGCTCTGCTGAGATGGATCTCGCAGCCGGACCAGCAAGTTGTCGTGTACATCAGCGACGCAGCGGGCAATAGAGCTCAGGCAACGGAGGTGAGCGTCAAGCAGGCTGGCTCGGGCGTCGTCCTCAGATTCAGTACGCGCCACTCCAGTTTTGATTAATGATAATATTCTAACTAGCTATAGAGCCACCAATCGGTATTAATATATATATTATGTTATTGTCGCCTCACGCTAACTGAATCACACCGGTATACTTACCCTCACATGTACAGAGGCTCCCAAGATGCGAGCTTCGCGCCGGCAGGTGTTGGCACGCCACCTCTTATTCTCAATCAATACCCCGGTACGTCTCGTAGAAAACGTGTTCTGGCACCAACAAGAATCAAATGCATATCATCATGACGTCGACTCCTGACTTCATGCTGCGCAGTACGACGTCCGCATTGAGGCTGCCCCTGGGCAACCCCCCTTCGTCCCGCTGGTCCTTGCGAATGTGCGAATATCTGCTCGCGATCGATTACAAGCGTTCATAAATGTATCGGCTTAATCCTGGCCATGGCGCCTTCGTAGGCCTTCCAATGGAATCCAGTTGGTGCCAGCTACGTCCTCCCTTATCTTCCGTATCTGAGTGCTGCGACACCGGCGGCGCCCTTCAGCTCAACGGTCGCGGTGAGCTCTTTGAGCCTCGGAGTCTCGAAGTCACATCGAGTGAACACCTATATCGATACCGTGCGCATGCAGGCTCTCTGTGCTCTGATCGTCTGCGCGGTCGCCGCACTTCTCGCTCATCGCAACACTTGACGACCCCGCTGTCAAGATGTACAGCACTGCGGCATATAGGGGCCGAGATAAATATCAACTTTGGATTCGAATTCGACGCTTCAAGGCTTGCAATTGTATATCGATATCATAGTATGCATATGGTGCTGCCATATATGGTCATCGAGGAGTCGACGTCATATCACGATCCTCGCGATCGCGAGCTGCAATTGCAATTTCGCTGTCGATTATGTAATTAGGATCCGGAGTTGCTTAAGCTGATTATGTAATTGATATCGATTCAGCTCTAGTTCAAGATCGCTAGAACGACGTCGACATATAAACATTCGATGAGTAGCCCTGCCGGGCCAGTCCGCGGCACTCGGCTGCTCCACGGGCGCAGGAGCCGCCCGGGGGGGGGGGGGGGGGGGGGGGGGGGCGGGCGCCGGCGCGGCCCCTGTGCCGAGAAGCACCGCGGCACCGCGCCCCGGGCCCGTGCACGTGGAGCCCATTGGCACGGATCTTGCACTTCCCGCCGCGCTGCCCACCCCCGGACCCGCCACGCGCCCGGCGGCAAGTGCGGTAGCGCGCGGGCGCAGAAAAAGGCGAAGCGCGTTCGCGCACACACACGCGTCCTACGGCTGCCTACAGCTCGTCGTGGTCGACAGGCGGCGCCGCGGCCGCCGCGAGCGCCGCCTCCGCCTCCGCCTTGGAGCACGCCGCCGGCGTCTCGAAGACAAAGAGGTAGACGCACCTGCCGGGATTCGAAGCCCGCGTCGGTCCCGGAGGGGGGCGGGGCGCGGGTTCGAGTCCGGGAGGGGGCCGGCGCGCACTTGTTCGGCTCGGAGACCGACTTGAGCTCGTTCTTGGCGCCGCAGACCAGGTCGACCTGCGCGGGGGTACGTACAGGTCAGGGGGGCGGGAACGGGGGCCAAACAAGGGGATACGCGGCGCGCACGTCGGCCTCGCGCTTGGGGCCGTTCCAGCACTGCTGCCCCTCGCGGAACTCCATGCGCTTGTACCCGTTGCTCCACTTGCTCCACTTGCTGCGGCCGCGCGTCAGCTCTCGTCGCCCCGCGACGCGCGCCCCCCGGTAACCCCCTCGAGGCGCGCACCCCAGGTTGACGGTATCGCTGTACCCGATCTTCTGGGAGGCCTTGTCGAAGGGGCAGATCTCGTAGGTGTACCTGGGGCGGGGGCGGCGTCACGAAGCGCCCCCCTAGGCGAGGCCGGGAGGGGTACGGCGCACTCGGGGGTCTTCAGGCTGAAGCACTGCCCGTTGATGCCGTGGAACTCCTTCTCGGGACCTGGAGCCCGGGGCCGGGATCGGACTCGGGGCGGCGGCGGAGAGGGGAGGGGCGGGGCGGGGAGGGGGGCGGCGGGGGGGCGCACCGAAGTCGGTGGTGGTGAGCTTCTCGAGGCGCGACATGTCCTCTTCCATCCGCCGCTTCTCGTCGCTCGCCGCGTCCAGCTCCCCCTTCAGCTTCTCGACCGCTGCGGCGGGGGCGTCAGGCGGGGCCCCCGGCGCGACCCGAGCGGCGGAGGCGGTTCTATGGTGGATGAACCTGAGGGGAAAAGCTTTGGGGGCGTGGCGCGCGTGATCTTGGCGCGGAGCCAGAGGAACAGGCGCTCGGGGAGCTCGGCGACGGTTTGGAGGGCCCCCAGGAACCCCTTCAGCCGCGGCCGCCGCCGCCTCTCGTACTCTAGCTCTGGGTCCGGGCTGGCGCTAGGCGCCGCCTCCGCGTGGCTAGCCTCCTCTGGCTCTTCTTCCTCTTCCGGCTCCCCCTCCCCCTCATCTCCCCCGGGCCCTACGGGGACGCTAAAGAGGGAAGCGCGAGGGCGCCGGGGGCGGCGCACCCTGGTCGTGCTGGGTGGGGTACTCGTGCAGCTCCTTGACCTCGGGGAGGGGCGGAGTCGGCTCCGGCGTCGCCGCCGCCGCCGCCTCGGCGGCCGCCTCGGGCGCGGCGCCCTCCGCCGCCGCCGGCGGCGGCGGCGCGGTCGTCTCTGCTCGCGTGGCGCGTCACGAAGGGAAAGGGACCGGCATCCGGGCTGGCTTCGAAGGCGGCGCACCGGCGGGGGCGGGCGTGGCCTCCGCGGCGCGCTTGGCCTCCTCCGCCTGGCGCCGCTCCTCGTCCGCCTTGCGCTGGACCTCGCGCTCCTTGTTCTGCAGGTCCTCCGCCTCCTTCTTCTTCGCTGCGCCGCCCCCGCCGCGCTCACAGAGGAAGGAAAGGAGAGGAGCGGGAAGAAAGGAGAAGACCGACCCTCGATGGTGGCGACGATGCCCTTCTGCGCCTCGAGGCGCAGGCGCAGGTCGATCATCTTCTCCTCCGCCTCAGCGACCGCGCGGCGGCCCTCCTCCGACCACCGCGCCTTCACCTCGGCGCCCTGCGCCCCGCCGGAGCGATTCAGACGGGCGCGGCCTGCGGACCGAGCCTGCGGGCCCCGGGCACCTCGGCGAAGAGCCTCGCAGCATCGGCGGCCTTCTTTCGCGCCTCCGCGCCCTTCTCCAGGCACGCCTGCGGGCAGCTGCCGCTCCTCCACTCGTCCGAGCCGTCGCAGCAGTCTGCCGGCCAGATCCCGGTCGGCGCCGGCGCGGTGTCGCGTCCACGGGACGGGAGCGCACCGCAGATGCCGTCGTCGACGCGGGAGGAGGGGATAAAGTGGCCCTCGTGCCCGCGGTTGACGCACCAGAACCTTCCTTTCGGCGAACACGCCGATGTTCCTGGAGTGCGGCGTTCACGCGAGCTAAAGCACAACGAGGAGGTAAGGAGGAGGCGTACCAGGCTCGTCGCTGCCGTCCGCGCAGTCTGCGGGGGCGGGCGGCCCAGATGAGAAAGCAGGGATCGTCCGGGGGAATAGCTGCGCGACGAACCGCAGTAGTCGTCGTTGACGCGCTCGAAGGCGATCGTCTTAGACTTGTCGAGACACGTAAACTTGCCATCGCTCGAGGAGTACGCGGCTGCGTCTGCGCGGAGTCGGCTGGGGCCCAACGAGAGCGCGTATCATCGCGCTCACCGGCTTTCGACACGCCACGCGGCCTGCTCTGGACCGGGGCCGCCGCCACGGCCGCGCAGATCACGGCCGCGAGAACGGCCGCGAAGACGAGCCTCCTCATCTCACCGCGCCCTGTGATGCTGCTCCTCCTCGCACCCGCTTCTC
Source organism: Cyanophora paradoxa (assembly GCA_004431415.1). Lineage (NCBI taxonomy): Eukaryota > Glaucocystophyceae > Cyanophorales > Cyanophoraceae > Cyanophora > Cyanophora paradoxa. The sequence continues at coordinate 22,481 of QPMI01000150.1, forward strand.
GGTTTCGCTCGCGGTGCTGAGCTTCCGGGTTCGCAGGGGGGGATACTTGAGCGCGGGGTACAAGCTTCGATTCGTGTGTCGTCTGAGCTCGCCGAGTCAGCCACGGTCAGGTGTCAGCCGGACATTCGCTTCACTCCAAAAACATCGCAACAGTTCACGGATCACACTTATCAGTCGCTGCTCTAACTTCAGTCGTTTCCAGCCACAACCGGCAGCAACCAAAAGCAGCGAGAGAGGACGCGACCCACCAGGAGCGGCAATCGCTTGAAAATGACTCTTACCAACGATCCCATGGCAGTCGACGCCGCGCCCGCCGCCCAGTCGACGAGCGTCGAGCTCAGCAGCATGAGCGAGTTCAACGCCTACCGATTTAACGCCGAGATCAGCACGTACCTTCTGGTGCGCATGTGCATGTCCACATGAACGCTCGCTTCCTTTGCCGCTCGCTGGAAAGCCGTACCGCGCCGCGCGGCCTAGAACCGAATGTGGCTCTGATCAGAGCGCTCACTTGTGCTTCCGCGGCTGGCCGGCTGGGGCGTCTCGGCGTCCTGTTTCGGCCCTCTGATCCGGCATGCGCAGATTCATATCAAGGCTCCGGATGCCTCGGAGGCGACCAACCGGGCCCCGATCCGCGTGTCGGCGGTGCTCGACCGCTCGGGCTCAATGTCGGGAGCGAAGCTCGAGCTCTGCAAGGGGAGCATCGCCTTCGCGCTCCGCCAGCTGAAACACCAGGTCCGTATGCGCCCGCGTCGCTCCCAATCTCGCCCGTGCCTCGCTCGGCGCGCCTGACTGTTCTGCGCGCAGGACAAGCTCGGCGTGATCACCTACGACGACACCGTGGACGTCTGCGTCGCCCTCAAGCCGATGGACGCCGCGAACAAGCAGGGTGAGCGCTGGCCCCGTCTCCGTGGAATTTGATCTCCGCGCCCCTCGCTGACGCCGCCGGCGCCGGCAGACGCGCTGAACTCGGTGAAGGAGATCCGGGACGGAGGGTGCACGAACCTCGCGGGCGGGCTCGTCGCCGGCATCCGCCAGACGGCCGGCCTCAAGCCCGTCGAGGACGGCCTCCGCGGCGTGCGCCGCCGCGCGCACCCCGCCGTCCAGCAGCAGGCCCGCCCTCTCCCCGCGCACCGAGCGCCAGCGCGCCCGCCCTGACGCCGCCGCTCGCAGATGGCGTTCCCGCGCACGCCGATGCGGCGGCCGCCGTCGCCGGGCGTGCCGCTGGGGCGTGCCCCCGACGCCGACGGCAACTACCGCATGCGCGTCCTCATCGGCAACGACTACGTCTTCGACCCGGTGCGCCCGCCCGCGCCGCCTCTGCGCCGGCCCCGATCGCATTCGCTCGCGGCCTCATGCGACGGCGCGCGCGCAGCCGAACGTGATCTCGCGGATGGTGCAGAGCGTGCTCCCCGGCAAGCCGACGAACGAGCACAAGTGGACGCTCTTCGTGCGGGCGGCCGAGGACGGCGCCTCGCCCTTCCCCTTCGTCAAGCGCGCCGAGTTCCACCTGCACCCGAGCTTCAAGCCCTCGCTGGTCGCCGTCGAGGGCTCTTCCGCCTTCGAGCTCACCCGCCGCGGCTGGGGCACCTTCCAGGTGCCCCCGCCCTTCCGCCCGCCCCGCCCCGCCCCGCCCCGCCCCGGCTCCGACCGACCGGCCCGGCCGCCCGCAGGTGAAGGTCGTGCTGACGCTGTACGACGGGAGCCAGCGGACCTTCACGCACGGGCTCTCATTCGACGGGAACGGGGCGGCCGCCGAGCACACCCTCGAGCTCCCCGCCTCCGCCGTCGCCCCTCAGCAGGCGCAGGCGCCCCCGTCGCCACCCCAGGGCCTCTTCGGCCCCGGCGCCGCCCCCGTCGCAAACCAAGCCGCTGCCCCGCCCGCCTTTGCCCTGAACGCCGCGGCGCCCCCGGCCCAGGGCCTCTTCTCCTTCGGCTCCGCGCCGGCACCGGCCGCGAACCAGGCCCCCGCCCCGCCCTCGGGCGTCATCCAGCAGCAGCAACAGCAGCAGCAGCAGCAGCAGGAGCCGGCAGCCGCGGCCTCGTCCTTGGCCCCGGCGCCGGCGCCGGCTGGCGAGAAGGTGGCCGACCCGCCCGCGGAGGGCGAGGTGGTGCGTCACCGCCCCCTGCACCCCTCCCGGGCCAGGGGGCTGACGGCGGCGGCGGGGGGCAGGTCTCGTGCATGCTGTTCACGGACGGGCTGGCGAACGTGGGCGCGCAGTCGGCGGAGGACGTGATCAAGGAGATGCGCGCCGCGCTCGCCCTCTCCCCCTCCTGCTCCGTCTTCACCTTCGGCTACGGCGCCGACCACAACCCCGACATGATGAAGTGCGGCGCCCCCCTCCGCCCCGCCCCGCCCCCCCCGCCCCTGACCCGGCGCCGCGCGCAGGGCGATCGCGGATGCCGGCCGCGGCGTCTACTACTACGTCAGTCAGGAGAGCGGTGCGGCCTTAGCCCCCTTGGCCCCTCGCGCGCCCCCGCCCTCGCCCGGCCTCACGCCCGCGCAGAGATCCCTGGGGCGTTCGCGGACTGCCTGGGGGGCCTCGTCTCCGTCTGCGCCCAGTCGCTGGCCCTCTCCATCACGGGCCTCAACGGGGCCCGCGTCGAGGAGGTCGTCACGGCGTACCCCACGGCGCAGGACGGGGCCGCCTCGGTCGTCTCCATCCCGGACCTCTACTCCGAGGAGGAGCGCGACGTGCTCGTCCGCGTCACCCTCCCCGCCCTCGCCAACCCCGTCGGTCCGCCCTTCTCCTCCTCCTCCTCTTCTTCTGGGGCCTCGGCCTCTCAACGCCGCCGGCAGAGGAGATCGGGGCGCTGCGGCTGGTGCTGAACTACCGGAACCTCCTCACCGGCGCGGCGGGCGCCTCGTGCGACCTGACGGCCACCGTCAGCCGCCCCGCCGAGGTCCCCCCCCACATGCTGGTGCGCCCCACGCGCGGCGGCCGCCCCGCCCCGGGCCTGCTGAACGGAGCGCTGACGGGCGCGCTCGCTCGCTCGGCAGCGGGCGGCGGCGGTGGACCGGCAGGTGAACCGCGTGGAGACGGCGCGCGCCCTCGAGCGCAGCAAGGAGCTCGGCCGCCTCGGCCGGGTGCGCGTGCCCCCAGCCCGCCCGCCCCCTCGATCCGACCGATTCCGCCGCTCACCCGGGGCCGGCGCAGCTGGACGAGGCGCGGGCGGTGCTGAACGCGGCCGTCGAGACGATCGTGAACTCGCCCTCGGCGAACGAGGAGTTCTGCCAGGGCCTCGCCGCCGACCTGCGCGACTGCCTGGGCGACCTGCGCGACCGCCGGACGTACGAGGAGGTCGGCGCCAAGAAGATGACCATGTGGGCCGGCTCCCACGCCCAGCAGCGCTCCGCCGGCGGCAGCGCCCCCAAGTACCAGAACAAGGTACCCGGCCCGCCGGCCCGCCGGCCCGCCCCTCGCCTGGCTCGCTTTGCTGATCGCCGCCGGTGGCCGCAGATGAAGGCGGCCTTCTCCAAGTCGGCGAGCACGCCTACCGACGACTAGTGCCGTATACGTACTAGGCCTTTAATTTGCTGCTAGACGTAGGCCTCTTACCACGAGGCCCAGGCCAGCTAGGAAAGGACTTGCAATTGTCCCCGCCTCGAGCTCCACCCCGGCCCAGCCCAGCAATTTCATCCCCTGCTGCGTGTTATCTTTTCCTCTTTGAGCTTTCAGTTTCTGTACAGCACATATATATACACATAAGACTTACATAAATTAAATCGTAAGCGTTTTTGTCGATGCCAAGACATGTACATCGATGGGAGAACGAAAACATAGCTAAAAACGTAGCTATAGCTAGCCATGTGTACATGTTCAGTGAACCAATCGTACGCGTCCAACTTCAATGCTGAAACGTGCGCATGCACGGCTCTGAGTGAGGAACCAGCCATCCACAATGCTGCTCGCCGAATTCCACAATGACTCTCGTAGGGAGACGCTGACGTTGACCTTGAGAGCGGGGCGCCCCTCGGGGAGGCCGCCGCGCAGGCGGAGCAGAGGGGAGAGGACGACGAGGTCTGCCTCCTGCGGCGGGCGGTACTCGAGATCCACGAGCTCGAGCTTGGGGCCGCCTTGGGCAACCTCCTGCGATCTCGAGCTCGTCAGATGCGAGCGGAGAAGAGCAGGGGCAGGGACGATCGAGAGGGGCACACCAAGAAGGTCGACGGAGGGGCACCCTGGCTCGAAATATCCCCTCCAAACTGCAAGACTTGGGCGAGCGGCCCGAAACAGAGCGGCGGCCGCAGCCTGATCGATAACAACACTGCGGTTGCCAACGGGAGCCTCCACGAACACGGAAATTTCGGTGCGCTCGAGCCGCTTGCACGCCTCGATCGCGGCCCCTGCCGCGCGGAGGAGGCCCGCACCCTCGTCCGTCGCGTCTCTGACCTGCTCCGCCGCTGAGGAACACGAAAGAACGCGAGCACGCCAGGGAAATAAAGCAAATCGCACGTTGATTAAGAGAAAGATGCTGCGAAGCATCGACAGCTCAGCGAGGCCGTGAAGGACTCCTGTTGACCGGTGATCAACCTGCAGACGGTATTCGAAGTCAGTCCTAGGCCGCAACATGCGCCGGCTGGCCGGGGGCGTAGCACAGCTAAAGAATGCACCTCTACCGTCAGCCGCTCGAGGGCGCAGAAGCCAAGCAGTGAGCGCAGGCCGGCTGGTCCCACGCAAGGGAACAAGTCGAAAACCCGAAGGCGAGGGGCGCAGGGCGATGACGCGATGATGGCGAGTTCAGCGTCCATGTCCCAGGAAAATGGATCCAACCCCATATTGTGATTGTCTTCGTCGGAGGCACTCATCTCGGCGGTGATCTCGGACAGATTGTGGAAAGCCGCGAGTTCGACGAGAGCCTCGCGAGAGATGCCGCTGCAACGCAAGCTCTGCAGGCCTGGCCAGGCCCTGCGGAGAGCGGTCTGCGTGGCGTGTCAGAGTCGACTAGATATCACAAGAACTGAACGAACAAGAGCGAAGCACTCCATATTCTCGCCCGAAAGAGAGTCACCCTCGAGCTCGAGGCGATGCACTGCCGGAGGGACTGCGCCGGGGCGGGCAACCTCGGCCACCGACTGCCCAAGCCAATCCGAGCCACTAACTACGAGGGAATGCAGGGAATCCGCTGGGCAGAGAGCAAGCAGAAGGGAAAGAGCGAGGCGCTCCATCGACAGGAGGTCTTGCAGCTGCCGTTCCTCCTCCCCCACGCTCAGCAAGCCCCTCCCCGCTCCAAAGGAGTCGAACTGAACTTCCCTCGGCGGCACGGGGCTCGTCGCAAGGGCCCCGAGCAGCGCTGCTCGACTGTGAGCGCAAAAAGAGGAGAACTGGTGAGAACACGCTACGCACTTGTCGTGGCATACGCTGCTTTCTGAATGGCGCCGATTTCGTCAACTGCAGGCTCGTGCACCTCGTGGCCCTGGAGCTCGCGGGCCCAACGGCGGTGGCACAACGAGCCGACCACCACTCGTGCAGCGCCGAGAAATGCGCCGTGCTTGAGCCGAGCGATTGCTCGCCTCGCCAGCTGCTCGAACTGTTGCGACGCCAACGCGTAAAGCTCTCGGCCTTCGCCGTCCCGTGGCAACTTTACCCCGATGCGCAGCTCCTTCCAGTGCACGCCTCGCACGAGCCGACCGAAGCGCCGGTCGACAGCCCAGAGCCGGATCCTCTCGTAGGCCTCCGTCGCCTCCAGTTCGCTGAAGATCCGCTGAACCAGCTCGTCCGGCAGCCTGTCGAACGAGTTCTCCTCCTCCGCAGAGCCCTTACTTGCTGATCCATCTGCAGGAGCTTTGCGCGGTTCGCCTCGGGCCGCCGCATCGCTCGGGGCCCCCTCCATTCGCAGCTCAAGATCTCCCTGCTGGTCGCGGATCGTGCGAATTCTGCTGATCTGCGGTGCGATCCGCCTCGAGCAGCTCGCTACGAGCTGCGGTGCCTTTGCGTTGGTACCCCTGCCAGTTGCAACGTCGCCGCAGTTTTTCAAAATGCCCCGGAAGTGCTCCAGCTTCTCGCTGGCGCAGTGCCTGCCGGCGAAGTGCTTCCCGACGAAGAGGGACGCCCAGACAGAGCCACAGCCTCTTCCCGACCGCCACAGCTTCGGAACCGACCCGGAGCCCGACGCCCCGGTCGTCCCTGCTGTCGATCAGACCGAGGTCCTCCGGGTGAGTGCAATTCCCGCCCGGTATCGCCTGCTCCGCCCAGATTAACTGCTCCGCCCCTGTGTAGCTTTGCATCGACTCGCTGTCCGGCGTGCGTCCTGCCCGCGTCCGCGCAATCATATCTCGTCTCTGACACATCGTTCTTCACTTGCAGGAGCTCAATGAGCTGAAGTGAGCCCGCCCGGCGCTGCCGCCACTTCTCCCGCGCTCACGCCGCCCCGCGCAGAGTGAAGCACGTGAGCACGGAGGAGGAGAACGCGCGGCTCCGGGTGGAGAACTCGTCGCAGGCGGACGAGCTGCGCCGGCTGCGCGACGAGCTGCGCTCGGCGAAGAGCATCCTGGGCGTGGCGCTGGCGACGGGGAGCCCGCGCCCGCACTACAAGCCGGAGAGGGCGGAGGAGCAGCAGGCGGCCCGCCCGGCGGCGGCCGCCGCGGAGATCTCCCGCCGCAGCACGCAGTTCATCGAGATGAACGAGGCGCCGGCGCCGCAGGCGGTGCCCGAGGCGCAGCTCTCGGAGAACGTGCCGCAGCCGACCGCCGCCCAGCCGGCGGGCGCCGCGAAGAAGGCCTCCGTCGTGATTCCCCCGCTGCGCCTCAACAAGGAGAACTCCATCCCCCTCCCCGCCCCGCGCCCCTACTCGCACCTCGGCCAGGCCTTCGCCCCGTGCGCGCAGCCGCCGCCGCCGCCCCCGAGAGTGTGCTCCCGTCCCGCCTGACCCGCCCCGCGCGCAGGGCCAGCCGCGTGCGGCCGAGCTTCCGCCCGACGCGCGCGGAGAAGCAGGTCCACAGCTACAAGCCCGGGGCGTACGCCGGCGTGCGGGCGCCGAGCGCGCCGCACTCGCAGAGCCCGAAGGAGGGCCGCAAGAGCGCGGGGCGCTCGCTCTCAGCCTCGGCGAGCCGGGAGACGTCGCCGAAGGTGGCGGCGAAGCCGGCGAAGGCGCGCGTGAGCGGCGGGGAGGACCTCGTGCGGGCCGTGCCCCCGGCGACCATCGACGAGGCCGGCCTCGCGACGCCAGCGCGCCCCGCCCCCGAGGGCCACCACTCGAGCGGCAACTCGCCGGCCGAGCGCGGGTCCGCCACCACGCCCGGCACCCGCCCCACCCCGCCCTTCGCCTCGGGCGTCCCCCGCTTCGCCCCCGTCCTCGACGCCGGTCCGCCCCGCGCCCCCGAGCCCCTCGTCTCCCTTTCCTCGCTGACCGGTGCCCCCCGCAGCCCGCTTCGACGTCTCGCCGCGCCCCGCCGGCTCGGCGCCGACCCCTCGACCCCCGTCGCCCCCATCCCCTCGCCTCCTTCGCGTAGCCCGGCGCCGCCCCCCCCCCCCCCCCCCCCCCCCCCCCCACACACACACACACACAGCTGCTGCCGGAGCGACCGGCGAACGATCCAGCGTGCCCCCCCACCCATCCATATCTATGAGTTCCGCGTGCCTGCATTCCGTAGCGACGTGTCTGCAGTCTTCTTCAGATAAGTTTCATTGCGAGGTTTAATTGGATCCCCTGACGCCAGTGCGACGCCGCAAAGCGGGCAGGCAAACAGTGTGCGGGCTCAGCGGCTCATGATCAGAATAGGCAGGTTTCGCTGCAGGCTTGCGATATGGATCCGATTCGATTCGATTCAGACTAGTTAAGGCCGCGGCCGCGGCACCGTTGCCCGGCGCGCGCCGGCCGCCGCACACAGCGGGGCGCCTAGACGGTGGTGACGGGCACCGCGGACTCGGCCACGTGCCCGATGTACGGCTTGAGCGAGAGCACGAAGTACGCCGTGACCTGCCCCCGCCCCGGGGTGAGCCGCCGGGGGGTACGGTGCAGGCTCGCCCGGGGTACGGGGCGGACCGCGAGGAGGATGGCGGAGATGAAGGCGATGGCGCCGGCGCCGCGGGCCAGGTACTGATCGGGCCACTGCGCGGGCGGCCGGCGTCAGCGGCGTCGACGCCCGAGCCGGCTGCACGAACCTTGTCGGCGGAGACGGGGGCGGCGGCCTTGTCCTTGGCCTTGACCAGCGCCGCGATGCCGATCGCGAGCAGGACGATCGCGGCGATCACGACGAGCGCCAGGAAGGCCTGGGGGGGGGTCAGGGGCAGGGGGGAGGGGGGAGGGGGGGGAGATGCGCGCGTTGAGGAGGCCGGAGGACTCCTTGGCGGCGGCGATGTAGCCCAGGACGGCCACGAGGACGAGGGCCACGCCGAGGCCCGCCACGCCCGGCGCTGCCGCCTCGGGTCAGGGGCGGCGGAATGCGCGGCGGGGGGTGGAGGGCACCGATGGTGTCGGAGTAGCCGCCCTTGTACGCGTACGCGCCCACGCCGAAGAGGGCGGCGCCGAGGAGGAAGACCATGACGCAGAAAGCCTGGATCGTCTTCTTCGCGGAGGCCTTGATGCTGATCGTCCGCCCCGCGAAGTAGATGAGGAGGATCTGGAGGGGGCGGGGGATGAGCCGCAAGGGGGGGTACGGGATCCTTCGGGAGAGGGGGTACCTGGAAGAAGGCGGAGACGAAGGCGAGGCCGGCGAGGACCTTGAGGCCCAGCACGACCAGTTCCGAGTACTCCTTGACGGCTGCGCCGAAGCAAGGGTCGCGGGTTCGGCTCCGGCAGGGGCATGGTTTCCTTCATTGGGGTCGGGGGGGGAACGCGGGCGCACTGTATCCGGACTTCTGCGGAGCGAGGGGCGGGCGTCAGGCGTGCTTGGAGCGGAGGGCAGGAGACGGAGGGGGGTAGGCGCACGGTGGCGAAGTCGGTGTTGGCCTGGGCGTACAGGGACACGCTGCGGGGTACAGCGGCTCAGGGAGGCGGGGAGAGAGGAAAAGGCGGCGGCTCGTGCAGGAAGAAGGCGCTCACGATTCGTAGACGTACTCTGCGTCGGAGCCGTGAGAACGAGGAAGGAAGGAAAGAAAGGAGCGGGGAGGGGGCACCCTTGTAGACGAGGCAGAGGACGCCCAGCAGGATCGTCATCAGGGCCGTCGCTGCGCAGGCGCTGAGAACAGGAAGGAACGGGGCGGGGCGGGGCGGGGCGGGGCGGAGGGCGGACCGATGAGAACGATGAAGGCGACGTAGAGCTTGCGGAGGTCGTTGCGGGCCGCGCCGACGACGCCGTACACCGTCGTCACGACTGCCAGGATCGAAACGCCCTGCCGCGGCTCCCGTCAGCGCGGGGCTGCGACCCCGGCCGCGATGCAGCCCTCGGAGGGCCGGCGGTGCGGCGGAGGCGGAGGCGGCTGCGGCTACGGCGGGCTCGGGGCTAAGCTACGCACGACGAGGGTCCACGGAAGGCCCGCGAAGCCGGGCTTGAAGTACCTGCCGGCGCGGCGCGTCAGCGGAAACGGCGTGCGAGCGTTTCGAAAGGGCCGGCCACGCACTCCGCGACATAGATGGAAGCGCCGACAAGGATGCCGGTGACGATCTGTGCAGCGCCGCGGCGCAGGAGCCGTGAGCCGAGCTTACAACGCGAAGCTCCGCGGCAACGCCAGGCGGGTGGACCGCACCAGCGTTAGCACCGCAAAGAACTTGTAGTACGTCTGCGAGACGATTCGGCGTCAGCTACGAGCCCCCTAACCGGCCGAAGAGTCCGGCGCTCGGCAGTTACGCCGGCCGATTAGCTCGTTTTCACGAGGATATGAAGAAGCTCCTGCGCTATGAAGTAGCGATGGGATGGCAGACGCACGCTGGCAGCCGTCATCTTGCCGACCGGACTGAACGCGCTGTACCCAGGCACCCGAGGCCAAAAGATGGCCGGGAAGCCAGCCGGCAAGAAGCGGGCTGGCACCTCGCCCGCGCGGGCGAACGGGAACCCGCCTCCGAACGCGGCGAAGAGGTCCGCTGCCCCGCACCCCCCGATCGGCTCGCGAGCCCATCGTCGCGAGCGACCGCGGCGATCATCGGGCTCGTAGTGCTGCGCACAGCACGGAAATCATGCATAGATCGCGCGTACGCGCCCCGGCCGCTTGCGCTAACCGTTCGATCGCGCCCGGCAGCGCGCCGGCGAAAAAGGCGAAGAAGGCAGAGGAGCCTGCGGCGCCCGCGCCTGTGCTGGCAAAGATCCCGGTGCCGGGAGGCGCGCCGAAGCCCAAGGCAAAGCCAGCGGCCGAGGAGGACTTCCCTCGAGGCTATGCACCGCGCACCAGTGGCGATGGCGCGGCTGAGGTCGTGGACCTGGGAGGGGAACGGGACGTCCTGTTCGGTTCGAAAGAGTCGAAGGCGAAGCCCAAAGCCGGCGACAAGGGCAAGAGCAAGAAGGGTGAGTGCACGATCGCGATGTGCGCGCTCGGACTCCACCCAGCTAACGCGCCCCGCGCTGCCGCGCCCCGTAGACAAGAAGGGCAAGTTCGTAGACGCAGACGCTACGCCCGACACTCTCCCGAAGATCGTGGAAGCCCTCAAGTTCAAGGTCCGCTCCGACCGAGCAATTTGATCCAAGGCGCGCCCGCTCACGTGTGCTCGGCAGCGCCTGACGATCGGCACCGTCCTGCTCGGCGTTGTGCGCGAGATCACATCCACGGACGTCAGCATCGGCCTGCCCGACAGCCTCACGGGATTCGTCAAGCTCGCCGAGATCTCCGAGCCGCTCACGGAGTTGCTCGCGCAAGCGGCCGCGCGGGACGAGAGCGATGCGGAGGACAGCGACGCGGCCGGCAGCGATGAAGACGAGGAGGGCGCGAACGAGAGGCGACCCGGCAAGGTGCGGGCCCCGCATGCGCGCCGCGCCCTCCGCGCCGTGCGGCGCTCACGCGCGCCACAGAGGAGGAGACAGAGCGGCGAGGAGGGCCCGGAAGTGCCGAAGCTCGCTGACCTGCTGTACCCCGGCCAGATCGTCCGGTACGCCCGCCCCGCCCCCGTGCCGCTCCGCCCGGCCGTGTACCGATCCTCCCCCGCTCGCGCAGGTGCGTGGTGACGGGCCTGTCGAAGGAGGGCACGTCGCGCCGCGTGGAGCTCTCCATGCGCCCGGGCCTCGTCAACGCCGGCCTCTCCCTCTCCTCCCTCCACGAAAACATGGTCCGCGCCCGCGCCCGCGCCCGCGCCGCGCGCCCCTCCCGCGCGCGGTCCGAGCGGTCCTGCAGGGCGTGTACGGCTGCGTGAAGACGGTGGAGGACCACGGGTACACGATCTCGTTCGGCGTGCCCGGCTTCACGGGCTTCCTCCTCAACAAGCACGCCAAGAAGCTGCGACGCGGCGGCACCGCCTCCGCCGGCGGCGAGGGTGCGGCCCCCGCGCCCCTCCCCGCCCCCGCCCCCGCCCCCGCCCGGCTGAGCCCTCTGCGTGGGGCAGGGCTGCGGCTGCGGGTGGGGCAGCCGGTGGAGTGCGCGGTGCTCTCCGTGAGCGCCCCGACCCGCACCGTCTCCGTCACCGTCGACCCCGACGTCGTCGCCCGCGCCACCGTGCGCCCTTCCACTCCTCGTTGCGCGCGGAAGGGCGCACGGACCGACTCGCGGGGGCAGGCGAAGGAGACGGACGGGATCCAGCTGCAGACGCTCAAGGCCGGCACGCTCGTCTCCGCCCACGTCGCCAAGGTCCTCCCCAACGGCCTGGTGGGCCCCCTCCCTCCCCTCCCCTCTCGCCCCCCGCCATCCTCCGGGGCTGAGACGGGCGGGGGGCAGGTGCTGCGGTTCCTGGGGAGCTTCCACGCGACGGCGGACCTGACGCACCTCGCCACGCCGGCCCTCTCCGAGGCCTCCATCGCCAGCCACTACTCCCTCGACCAGAAGGTCCGCCCCGCTCGTGATCTCGACCCGCGCGGGGCGGGGCGGGGCGCTGACGCCCGCGGGGCAGGTCAAGGCGCGGCTGCTGTACGTGGACCCGCACGGCAAGCTCGTGGGGGCCTCCCTGCGGGGCGCCCTCGTCCGCATGGAGCCCTGCACCCTGCCCCACGACCTCCAGGTCCGCCCCCGGAAGCCTTTAGAACACCTGAGGCGTTCCCTGAGAGGGGGGGCGCGCAGGTGGGGACGGTGATCGAGGCGGCGATCGTGCGGCGGGTGGACCCCTCGGTGGGGCTCCTGATGGAGGTCCCCAGGCCGGCCGCCGGCGAGGGCGAGCCGGCCGTCGCCCACGGCTACGTCCACGTGCGCCCCGCCCCGCGGCTGAGCCTCTCCCGCCGGCGCCGCTCACACGGCCGCAGATCTCGCGCGCGTCGGACGGGCACGTGGAGAAGCTGGAGAAGGCCTTCAAGCCGGGCTCGCGCCACCGCGCCCGCGTCGTCTCCCACTCCGCCATCGACGGTGCGGCCCCGCTGCGCTCGCCGTCTTCGCCGCTGGGCCGACGCGGGGGCGCGCAGGCCTGCTGGGGCTTTCGCTGCAGAAGTCGGTGATCGAGGCGCCCATCCTGCGGCTCGCCGACTGCGTCCCCGGCATGCTCGTCAAGGCCCGCCCCGCCCCGCGCCCCGGCTCGGCTCGGCTCGGCCCGGCGTTGCTGCCGGCCAACGCCCCCCGCAGGGCAAGGTGGCGGACGTGAAGGAGTCGGGCGTCATCGTCACCATCGCCGACCACGTGCGGCCTCGGCGGCGCGGCGCGGCGCCGGCCCTCGAGCCTCCCAGGCTGACGCGGACCGGACGGCGCAGGTGCGGGGCCTCATCCCGAAGATGCACCTGGGGGACGTGCGCATCAAGCACCCCGAGAAGAAGTTCAAGGTCGGCGCCGACGTTACCGTCCGGTGCGCGCCCTGCCTTTGATTCTGCTTTTGGAGTCTGGCGCCTCTGAGTCTTTGGCCTCAGGGTCCTCACGGTGTCGCCGGCGGAGCGGAAGCTGCTGCTGACGCACAAGCGGACGCTGGTGGAGTCGGACCTGCCGATCATCGCCTCGAAGCAGCAGGCGGCGGCCGGGGCGGTCGCCCACGGGTTCGTCACGGCCGTGCGGCCCTACGGCTGCATCGTCACCTTTTTTGGCGGGGTCCACGGGTGCGCCCTTCTCCGCGCCAGCGTGGACTCGTGCGTTTCTTCTCGGCGTCTGAGCCCCGCGGGCGGCAGGCTGGTCCCGCTGGCGGAGCTCGGGATCACCACGCGGGAGCTGCAGGCGCAGAGGCGCAAGCGGGCGGCGGAGCGGGCGGCGGCCGAGGGCGGCGAGTCGGAGGAGGAGGGGGCGCCCGAGGAGGCGGCCGAGGAGGAGGCGGAGGCGCAGCCGATCGCCGAGTGCTTCGCCGTCGGCCAGGTCGTCAAGGCGAGCCGGCTTCGCCCTCCCCCTCCCTTCTTCCCCCGCCGCCCCGGCCCTCGCTGAGGCGGCGGTCGGACCCGACAGGTCCGGGTGGTGCAGCACGGGAACGACCGCCTCAAGCTCTCCTTCGTGATCAAGGGCGTCGGCCCGCAGACCAGCGCCGCCACCAAGGCGGCCGCCAAGGCCTCGGCCAAGGCGCCGGCGGCCCCGGGGGCGAAGGCGGCAGGCGCCGCGGGGGCCCTGGAGGTGGGCGCCGTCGTGCGGGGCACGGTCAAGGCGGCGCAGGCGGGATCGCTGACGGTGGAGATCGGGCCGGGCGTGGAGGGGACGCTCCCCGACGCGCACCTCACCGACCACGGGGCCAACGCGGCCCTTGTCCACGACCGCCTCGCCCCCGGCACCGAGATCGACGAGGTCCTCGTCCTCACACTCGAGTGCGCGAGATCCGCCGCCGCCGCCCATCCCGCCTCCTCGCTCACCCCGCCCTCCAGGGCCGGCAAGGCGGGCCGGACGCTCCTGACGCTCAAGCCCTCGCTGATCGCCGCCGCGCGCGCCGGCGAGCTCCCCAAGTGCGCGGCGCCCCTCCCCGAACTCGACGCGGAGGCGGCCCCGGCTGAGGGCGGGGGGCGCGCGCAGGGCGTTCGACGAGCTGGCGGCGGGGGCGGTGCTGCAGGGCTACGTGAAGAACGTGACGCCCTTCGGCGTCTTCGTGGGCTTCCTCGGCGACCTCACCGGCCTGGCGCCCAAGGGCCGCCTGCGGGACGGCTTCGTGTCGGACCCGGCGGAGGAGTACTCGCTGGGGCAGTCGGTGCGGGCCCTCGTCGAGGCGACCGACCCCGCCACCCGCAAGGTCCGCCGCTCGTCCGCCCGCCTCTTCTCCTCTGCCCCGCCTGACCGGCCGCCCCAACGCAGGCGACGCTCTCGCTGAAGCAGACGGCGTGCGCTTCGTCGCTGGACGACCCCGCCTTCCTCCGCTCCCTCTTCGCCGACTTCGACGGCCCGTGCGCCCTCTTTGATTCCTGCACCGCCGTTCTGTCCTCGCGCGCCCCGCCGAGCGAGCGTCGCCCGCGCAGCTCGGCGCTCCCCGAGTGGCTCCGCATCGGCGCCTGCGTCGACGCCGACGTGACCGTGCGCCCCCCGGCCGCCCCGTCTCCTCTCGATCTCCGCCGAGACCCCGCGCCGCGCAGATGGTGAAGGACTACGGTGTCATCTGCGCGCTCCCGGACGACTTCACGGGCTTCGTGCACGCGGCGCACGCCAAGCCGGACAAGGGCGCGGCGGCGCCCAAGGCCAAGGCGCGCGTGCGCGGGCGCATCCTCGACGTCAACGCCGCCAAGTCCATCGTCGACCTCTCCCTCCGCCCCGCCCTCGTCTCCGCCGGCGACGCCGCCCCCTCGGGCTCGGGCGCGGCGGCGGCCGAGGGCAAGGACAAGGGCAAGAAGCGGAAGAAGGGCGCCGCGGCGGGGCCGGGCGGGCTGGCCCCCGGCGAGGACGTCGACTGCATCGTCGAGCTGACCAAGGACGACTACCTCGTCGTCTCCATCCCCTCGGTGCGGCGCTCCGTCCCTAGATCTCCCCCCCGCCTTGCCGCCTGCCCTTGCGACGGGGCCGGGGGCGCAGAAGGAGTCGGCGATCGCGTACGCGGCGTTCAACGACTTCAACCTCACTGTGCCGTGCGCCCCGCCGTCGTCTCTGTCTGGCCCACTCTCGAATTCGTCGCCGACGCGGGCCGGGCAGGAACCCGCACGACCGGTTCAAGCAGGGGCGCAAGGTGAAGGCCCGCGTGGCGGCGTGCGAGCCGGGCGGGCGGGCGCTGCTGCGGGTGGCGCCGGAGAGCCTCGCGGGGAACGCGCCCGAGGGGAGCAAGAAGAAGCTGGAGCTGCGGCCCGGCGAGGAGGCCAAGTACCTGAACGAGAGCGTGCGGCGCGTCCTCGACGTGCAGCCCGGCATGCTCGTCAAGGCGAAGGTGCGAGCGCGCCTCTCGAACCAGAGCCGGGCCGGGCCGAGCCGCCGACCTCGGGTGCGCGCGGGGCAGGTGGTGGGGGCGGCCAAGGACGGCTCGCACCTGCGGATGTCCCTGGGGCTGCACCTGCCGGCCCGCCTGGACGTGACGGAGGTGGAGGACGGCCCGCTGGGCAAGGTCGCCGAGGCCTGCGGGCCCGTCGCCGGGCCCTCCTCGGCCGGCGAGGCGCGGGGCGGCAAGAGGAAGGGCAAGGCCCTCGCCGCCGAGGCCGCGGCCGCGCCCGCCTCCTCCTCCTCCTCCTCCTCCTCCTCGAACCCGCTGGCGAGGTTCAGGCCAAACGACGTGGTCGAGTGCAAGGCGCGCCCGGCTCTACTGATACCTCGTCCGAGTCTGACCTGACCGGGCCGGCGCCGCAGGTGCTGAACGTGCGGACGGTGGAGGAGGGCGGGGACGACGAGGAAGGCGGGGAGCAGGGCGGCGGGGCGGGCAAGGGCAAGCGGAAGCGGAGGCGCGCCCCGGCGACCCGGCCCGACCCGCCCCCGCGGCGCGAGCCTGACGCGCCCGTCTGCCCCCGGCGCAGGTTCATGAGGCACGTGATCGAGCTGACGGCGCGGCCGGCGGAGCTGGGGGCGGGGGAGGGGGCGGCCCCGGGGGCGCGCCTGACGTTCGAGACCGCGAAGAAAGGCGCGCGGGTGCGCGGCGTCGTCCTCAACGCCGACAAGGACTCCCTCTGGGTCCAGGTGCCCGCCCCCTCGCCCTCGCCCGCCCGCCCGCCCGCCGCTCGATTTCCTTCGCTCACGCCCTCTGCGCGGCAGCTCTCGCCGTACGTGAAGGCGCGGGCCTTCGTCTGCGACGCGGCGGCCACCGAGGAGGCCGTCGCCGACCCCTCCTCCGCCTTCCCCCGTGCGCGAGGCAGAGGCCCCGCCCCCGCCGGCGCCTCTGAGCGTCTCCGGCGGCGGGCAGGGGGCACGCGGGTCGTGGCGAGAATCCTGTCGGTGGACGCGGAGCGGGAGCGGATGGACGTGGCGCTCAAGGAGGGGGCGACGTCGGGCGAGCTCAAGGCGGGGGCCGAGCTGCTGGGCCGCGTCTCCAAGCACCTGCCGGACGCGACGGGCCTGATGGTGCAGGTCGGCCCGCACGCCTTCGGCCGCGTCCACATCACCGACGTCCCCGACGACGTGCGCCGGCTGGGATCGATCGGGCGGCCGCTCTCGCGCTGAGGGGGGCGGGCAGGTGACGGCGGGGGCGGAGAGCGCGGCGGAGGCGGTGAAGGAGCGGTACCCCGAGGGGGCGGCGGTGCGCTGCTGGGTGCTCTCGGTGGACGAGACGGGCCGCCGCATCGACCTCTCCCTCGCCGGCGACCGCCCGGCCTCCTCCTCCTCGTCGTCCAAGCACAAGGGCGAGGCGTCGGGCTCCGGTCACGGCGGCACGGGCATCCTCAACGAGGACGGGAGCCTCACCGACGTCGAGGGCATCGACCAGCTCCAGGCCGGCATGAAGGTCCGCCCCGGCTTCTCTCTGCCCGCGTGTGGGGCGGGGCGGGGCGGCGTTTCTAGGGGGGCGAGACGAGTGTAGTGATGATTGACTATTTATTCTTCTGACCCGCGGGTTGAAGAACCTTATTGTCGCCCCAGTCTGAAACTCGTCGCGGGTCTTTCGGGGGGCTTTTCGTTTCTCGACCCCATCCGGTCTAGATGATGATTGACAACCACTAAGGCATAGTTCGTCCTACTGCGGAATGACGAGCAAAATTTGTCGCCCCAGTCTGAGACCCGGATGGTTTCCTTCTTGGGCGGGCTTTCGAGGGTTTTCGATCGCGTACCGGTCGTCGAGCAAAGGATGCGGCATAGTTCATCTGATCGAAAATTGTGACGATCAAACACTTATAGTCTTTCGCTCCTATCTGAGCTCGGCACCGGATTGTTTTTCTCCCCGCTTTCCGTTTCGACCAAGGCGAGCAGAGGATGCGGCATAGTTCATCTGATCGAAAATTGTGACGATCAAACCCTTATAGTCTTTCGCTCCTATCTGAGCTCGCCTCTGGTCCTTTTTGCACCCCTCTATTCATGTCTTTTTCGCATTTCGCGCATCTTTATTAATTGTCTGCTGCAGGTCCGGGCATGCGTACGAAACACTGAGGAGAACAAGGGCTGCTTCGTCTCCATAGGGCGGAAGGCGTGCTCGATCTGTAGTTTCTTGACCGGCACACACCATCTGACGCGGCGTCGCGCCCCGCGCAGGTCGTAGCAAGAGCGCTCATCAGCCAGTTGTCGGACGTCTTCATTCGCGATGTCAAGGGCGCTTTCCCCGCCGGCAAGATTGTCAACGGGAGGATATTATCGTGCGTGGCTCGCGTTTATGTTGGGGGCTAGCGGTTATTTTTCCTTTGGGAAGACGAGTGTAGTGATGATTGACTATTTATTCTTCTGACCCGCGGGTTGAAGAACCTTATTGTCGCCCCAGTCTGAAACTCGTCGCGGGTCTTTCGGGGGGCTTTTCGTTTCTCGACCCCATCCGGTCTAGATGATGATTGACAACCACTAAGGCATAGTTCGTCCTACTGCGGAATGACGAGCAAAATTTGTCGCCCCAGTCTGAGACCCGGATGGTTTCCTTCTTGGGCGGGCTTTCGAGGGTTTTCGATCGCGTACCGGTCGTCGAGCAAAGGATGCGGCATAGTTCATCTGATCGAAAATTGTGACGATCAAACACTTATAGTCTTTCGCTCCTATCTGAGCTCGGCACCGGATTGTTTTTCTCCCCGCTTTCCGTTTCGACCAAGGCGAGCAGAGGATGCGGCATAGTTCATCTGATCGAAAATTGTGACGATCAAACCCTTTATAGTCTTTCGCTCCTATCTGAGCTCGGCCCTGGCATCCCCTCTCTGCTTTCCTCGCGCTCGCCTCCGCCCCCCCCCCCCCCCCCCCCCGCCCGCCGGCCGCGCGCCGCGCCGCGTCCGACGGGCCTCCCTCTGCCGCGCAGGGTGGACCGGGAGCGGCAGCGGGTGGAGGTCTCGCTGAAGAAGTCGGTGGTGGATCGCAAGGAGGGGGAGGGGCGCCTCTCCTTCGACCAGCTCAAGCCGGGCCTCGTCGTCCGCGGCAAGGTCAAGAAGACCGAGTCGTACGGCGTCTTCGTGCGCATCAACAAGTCCGACCTCTCCGGCCTCGCACACGTCTCCGAGGTGCCCCGCCCCGCCCCGACCGCCCCGCCCCGCTCGAGGATCTCCAGCGTTGACCCCGCCCCGCCCCGCCCCGCGCCCGCGGCCGAGCAGATCAGCGACGACTTCGTGAAGAACGTGGGGGAGCTCTACAAGGCCGGCGACGCCGTCCGCGCCATCGTCCTCAAGGCCGACCCCGCCACCCGCCGCATCTCCCTCGGCCTCAAGGCCCGCCCCGCTCGCCCCGCTCGCCCCGTCGCCCCTTTGAATGACCGGGCCCCCGCAGACCTCGTACTTCAAGGACATCCCCGACGAGGAGGGCGCCGGCAGCGGCGACGACGACGAGGACGAGGAGGCGGAGGCGGAGGGCGGGGAGGAGGAGGCGGCGGCCGGCGAGCCGGCCAAGCGCTCCAGGAGAGGCGGGAAGAAGGCCGCAGAAGAAGAAGAGGAGGCGGAGGAGGAGGACGACGATCGACCTGTGCAGGATGCGCCCGAGGAGGAGGCGGAGGATGAGGAGGAGGCGGCAGAGGGGGAGGGGGAGGAGGACGGCCTCGACTTCATCGAGGAGGGCGCCTCTGACGAGGACGAGGACGAGGACGAGGAGGAGGACGAGGAGGAGGAGGGTGCGCGGCGCGCCCCAGATCATCCCCGAGGCGGCGCCTGACGCTGGGAACGCAGAGGGGAAGCCGGCGCTGGACCTGGGCGGGGGCGTCTCCTGGTCCGGGGGCGCCGCCCCCAAGGCCGCCGACAAGGCCTCGCGCAAGGCCAAGAAGGGCGCCGCGCCCGAGCCCGAGGTCGGCCCCCTCCCCCGCCCCGCCTCCGAACGCCTTTCTCTTCTGGGGCGAGTGCGACGGGACGCGGCGGGGGCGCAGGAGCCCAAGTCGGAGGCGGACGCGAAGAAGGAGGAGAAGAAGAAGCGGCGCGAGGCGAAGCGGGCGCTGGAGGAGGAGGAGCGGCACATCCGGGAGCGGGAGCAGGCGATCGTGGAGGGGGCGGCCCCGCAGAGCGCCGACGACTTCGAGCGGCTCGTGATGGGGAGCCCCGGCAGCTCCTACGTCTGGATCGCCTACATGGCCCACAAGGTCCCGCCCCGTCCCCCCTCGCTCCTCCCCCGAAGCTCGCTAGAGGCGAAATGATGGTTATGCAATGCTATGGCTGAACCGCGCGGCTCTTCCCGGGCCTCGCGATGAAGTCTCAACTTCCTTATCTACTCTGATCCCGCCTCCCCCTTCCGCCCCCGCCCCGCCTCGGCTCGCCCGCCGCCGCCTGACCGCCGCGCGTGCGCCGTCCGCAGATCTCGCTGACGGAGATCGAGGAGGCGCGGGGGGTGGCGGAGCGGGCGCTGAAGACGATCCCGTACAGGGAAGAGGGCGAGAAGATGAACGTCTGGGTCGCGCTGCTCAACCTGGAGCACAAGTACGGCTCCGAGGCCACCCTCCAGTCCGCCTTCCAGCGCGCCGCCCAGACCATGGACCCCAAGAAGGCGCGCGCGCGCCCCGCCCGCCCGACGCCTCCCGCGGAGCGCAGGCGGCTGACGTTAGGTCGCGCGGCGCCGGCAGATGCACGTGCACCTGCTGAACATCTACGAGCGGGCGGGCGAGGCGGACAATGCCGAGGAGCTCTACCAGGTCATGACCCGCAAGTTCAAGCAGAGCCGCAAGGCCCGCCCCGCCCGCCTCTCTTTGCTCGCGCCGCCCCGCGCTGACGGGGCGGCGGGCGCTGCAGGTCTGGCTGCGGTACCTGCAGGCCAAGATGCGGCAGGGGAAGCACGAGGCGGCGCGCAAGACCCTCCAGCGCGCCCTCGAGTGCCTTCCGAAGCGCAAGCGTGCGCCTGCGCCCGGCGCCGCTTGCGCTCGCCCCGCCCCTCCCCCCTCGGCTGACGCGGGGCTCGCTCGCTGGGGCAGACATCCGGACGATCACGCGCTTCGCGCAGCTCGAGTTCAAGCACGGCTCGGCCGAGCGCGGGCGCACCATCTTCGACGGGTGCGCCCCCTCCCTTTCCCCCCCTCCCCCGCCGCCTGGAGGCCGCCGCGCCTGAGCTGGGGCGGGGCGCAGGATCCTGCGGACGTACCCGAAGCGGGTGGACCTGTGGAGCATCTTCCTGGACATGGAGATCAAGGGCGGGGACGCGGGGGCGACGCGGCGCCTCTTCGAGCGCGTCGCCACCCTCAACCTCTCCTCCAAGAAGATGAAGTTCTTCTTCTCCAAGTGGCTCGAGTTCGAGCGTCAGGCCCGCCCCGCCCCGCCCCCGCCCCGCCTTGGCCGCCCCGCCCGCCGGGCCTCGCCCCCGCCTCCGCTGCGCTGACGCGCCGGCCTGCAGGTGGGGACGCCGGCGACGCAGGAGCACGTCCGCGCCGCCGCCCGCGCCTGGGTCGAGTCCAAGATGAAGTGAGGGGGGGCCCTCGGCCCCCAGCCCTAGTTAGAGTAGCAGCGACAGCCCTAGCGCTAGTTTCCCGCACGCTTAGCTTTCCTTTCTCCCTTCTCCTCCATCCATCCCCTCCCCTTGAGTTTCCACAGGCAGAGCCCATCTGCGATGTAGATACGCGCCTTCTCGATGATGCTTTGATTTCTCGATGCCCTGTTTCATCTGTTTTTGATAAATGCACACAAGCCGTTCTCGCTCTCGTGGTCGTCGCGCGCCGCCTCCCGGCCTCGGGTCGCGGCGTCTCTTTCTCTCGTGCGGCCGGCCTCGTCCCCTACCCCGTACCGGTGCGGCGTGCGGCCGCCGGTCGGGCGCTTCTCGTCTGACTGCGACCGCTCTTCCCCTCGCAGGTCGAGGGCGGGGCGGCGCGGGCCACACCCCTTGGAAGGTGCCTTTCCCGTGCCCGTTTCTCTTATTTAGAAGGCGAAGTGATGCTTATGCAATGCTATGGCTGAACCGCGCGGCTCTTCCCGGGCCTCGCGATGAAGTCTCAACTTCCTTATCTACTCTGATCCCGCCTCCCCCTTCCGCCCCCGCCCCGCCTCGGCTCGCCCGCCGCCGCCTGACCGCCGCGCGTCCGCCGCAGATCTAGATTGCTCACGCGGAGATCCAAGAAGGGTCGGGGGGGTCGCTGCACCGCGAAAAAGAGCCCCTCCACGAGACGCGATGCACATGCACGTGGCGCGAGCGTCACTAATACAAGTCCTACAAAACTAGCCTGGTTGCCTTGATTCGGTTGTTTGTGAACACCCAAGTACGAAATACAATGCAGCTCTAGCGCTGACAGCCGCGGAAGGCCTAGGGGGCGCGCAGAAGCTATTGGGCTATACCCCACTAAAGCGGGTACGGGGACAGTCCGCTAGACGGGTACGTGGGTAAGTCAGAGGAGCGCCAGCCGGCCCGTAGTACCGGAGCTTCAGCGCCGCCGGAGCGCGCTTGTAGAAGCGGCCGCGGCGTGAGCGTCGACAAGCGACGTCGGGACTTGCGATGCTGACGTTGGCGAGGCCCGTCAGCGCGCGGGCGCCTGCTTGGGCGCTCCGCGCGATCCGCTCGGCCCCTGCGACTCTCTCTGTAGGCGCTTGGAGGCCAGGGGCAGCTGCGGCAGCGCTCCCGGTCAAAGCATTCGGCGCGGCAACGGCGGCTGGGCTGCGGAGAGGCGTCGAGCAGCACGCGAGATCGTTCAGCAGTTGTCTGCTCGCCGGTGCGCTTCCGCGAGCGGTCGCGCCGTCTGCGTCTGACAGGCCGCGGCCGCGCCGCTCCGGAGCCTTGCGCAGACCTTGAGCTTGGCCTCGGCCGGTCGCGCGCCGGTGCGTCCTCGTTTGCGCTTCAGTGGATCTTGCAGTATCTTCCTTATACCATCTGCGCAGGGCTCGGCTGCAGGACGCAGCGGGCGCTGCATGTACAGTCGCCGGCGCCAGCGCCGGCCGGCAGCAGCGACGGATCGAGAAGCGAAGCCGCGCCGGCTGCAGCGGCTCCACTTCGCTTCACGGGAGTGCGACCGAGGCCGCCGGCTCGGGGCGCGTCGCTCGAGGAGACTCACCCGCACCTGGCGGCCGAGTGGGACGTGGATGACAACGATCTGCCGGCGCCGGAACCCGACAGCGCCAGCTGCAGCCAGCAGCTCACGCCGCGAGACGTGTCGGCGGGTTCTGGTTATCGGGCGGGCTGGAAGTGCGGCGACTGCGGGCACCGCTGGAAAGCAGCCGTCAGGAGCAGAGCGTGCGGGCGGTTCCCGGCGGGGTGCCCCGAGTGCAGCAGGCTCCGGAAGAGCTCGCGGCCCGACATGCCGCCTCGCGAGGCGCCGTTCGACGAGCGCAGGCTGCGGGCGGCCGTGCCCCACCTGGCGAGCCGCCGCTCTCCCCGCGCTCCGCTGGGCGAAGCTCACGATCGCGCGGGGCGCCAGGTCGCGGAGTGGCACCCGAGGAACGAGCTCACCCCGGACGACGTCACCTTCGGGAGCGCCAAGATGCTCTGGTGCGCTGCCGCCGCCCTCCGCCGATGCGGGCGCCCCTAGCTCAGAGGGCCGCCGCCCGCTCGCGCGCAGGTGGCGCTGCGCGGAGGGCCACGAGTGGCGGCAGGCGCCGAGGCACCGCAGCCGCGGGGCCGGCTGCCCTTTCTGCGCCTCCGCCGTGAGCGCCGGCTTGTCTCGAAGTCTCCCGGGGCGCCCCTCCCGCTCGATAACCGGGGGGCGGCGGCAGGGGAGCGGCTCGGCGGTGCCGCCGGAGAAGAGCCTCGCCGTGCTGAACCCCAAGGCCGCCGCCGAGTGGCACCCGGAGCGGAACGGGCCCCTCACCCCCGAGGTGCCCGCCCCGCCCCGGATCGCCCCGCCATCCGGGCGTCGGCCGGAGCCAAGGGGAACGAATGTTCGCCCCGCAGACGATCCGCGCCAAGTCGCTGGTCCTGTGCTGGTGGCGCTGCAGCGCGTGCTCGCACGAGTGCGCCCCGATCGATATCGCCCCGCGCGCCCCCCAAGTCCCGCGCGGCCGTCAATCCGTTCCCGCTCGGCAGGTGGCGGACGACCCCGACCCACCGCACCTGCTCGGAGAGCGGGTGCGACTCTGAAATCTGGAGCGGTTCCACGCCGCGTTCGAATTTGGGCGCATCTAATCGATGTATGCGATCGGGCGCAGCTGCCCCGCCTGCGCGGGACAGGCGCGGACGGACTGGAACAACCTGGAGGCGCGCTTCCCCGAGGTGGCCGCCGAGTGGGACGCCGAGGCGAACGGCGGCCTCAAGCCCAGCGAGGTGATGCCCGGCTCGAACAGGAAGTTCTGGTGCGCTGGCGGGGGCGGGCCCCGCGCCGGCCCCGCCCCGCTCACGGCGCCGCAGGTGGCGCTGCCGGGAGTGCGGGCACCGGTGGGAGGCTCGGGCGAACCACCGGACGAGCCTGGGGCACGGGTGCCCCCGCTGCGCCCGGAAGCGCTCGGCAGAGGCGACCCGGCGCCGCGCCGAGAAGCGCCGCGCCGCCGCCGCGCAGCTCCTGCAGGTCGGCGATGCGCCGTTGCAGCCGCCGGGGAGCTCGCATATCTAGGCGCCAGGCTAGGCAGTTCGCGTATCTAGACGCCAGGCAGCTAGCTGAACGTGAAGTTGGAATGGAGACCTAGCTATATAGACATAGCTATAGGGCTGCCCCTGTTCAAGTACTTGCACGCCCTCGAGGCGCTGGGACGAGCCTCGAGGCGCGAGCTTTGGGGGGCCGGCAAGAAAAGACCTCGCGATGGGCGCGAGAGAGCTCGAGGCGCCGGGACGAGGCGCCGGCTTCAAGGCAGAGGCCTAGACGGCCCAGAAGGCGCGAGCTTTAGATTTGGGGGCCGAAATTCGAAAAAGAAAGATCTCGCATTCTTCTGTACAAGATTTACATATGCATGCCCCTCGGACTAGGGGGAGGGACGTCCGGGGTACAGCTGCGGCCTCAGGGGAGGGGGGATACCGCCTCCGAGGACCGCAGGGCGTCCAGCTCGGGGTACGAGGGCAGGACCTCCCGGAGGAGGTCCCCCCCGGGGCCCCGCTTGTACTTGCACACCTGAGCTCGAATTCGATCCGGCCGGGTACGCTCTCGAATGCGCGGTTCGAGGGGGCGCACCGCCGCCTGGCCGTACTGGCGTGCGAGCCGCAGGATGTCCCTCTCGGCTGCCGCCTCGGATCAATTTCGGGACCGAGGGTCGGGCGGAGGCCCAGCGTGCGAGCGCAAGCGCACCGGCCTCCTCGTCGGGAGGCAGGAACACGGCCGAGAAGCCGTCCTCCCGCCACCTCTGGCCGGCACGTTAGGGCCGAATCCGACGGCTCCAGGGCGCGCGCGCGTGGCGGGCCGGGCGCGCGGGGCCGCACGGATTCTTCGTCCGAACCGAAGGACGGGAGCACCCGCTCCGGCGCCGGCTGCCCTCGCTCGTAAGCCCGGAAAGAGAGGAAGGCGCCGCGCGCGTTACATGTGGGCGGCTCGGGTGCGCACCTTCAGGCCGAGCAGGTCGGCCTCGAGCCGCGCGTTTGCCGCCCTGTTGTGCGCATCGTCCGCCTGGTGGCCCATCGGGTTCCAGCCCGTGATTGCTGCGCCCCGCCGTGAGCCCTAGGCGCGCGCTGCATCGGTGGCCGCGAGCAACGGCGCTGGCGTCGTCGCACAGAACGTGACTCCGTTTACGATGTCATGCGGGACCGTCGCCGGCTTCGCGGCAGGCTTTGCGCTCTGGAAGCGCGTGGCCTGCAGCCGCGCCCACGTTCCGTCCTCGAGCTGCATCCAGACGACCGCGCGGGCCCTGCCGCGCGCGTTTGCGGGTCAGGCCGCTGCATCTCGGCAGGCCGGCAAGCGTACCAGATCGCACGCAGCTCCTTCTGCTCGTTCGCCGTCGGGAGTTCAAACCGGAGGCCAAGGGCGGCCGCGGGCTCGGCTCTGGCGCCGCTCCCGGGCATGACGAGGACGAGCGCGAGGGCTCCTGCCACGACGAGCGCCCAAGACGGAATGCTGCAGGGGTGACGCTGCTGTCGGTGTTCCATAAGGCCAGCTGCAGATCAAGCTGTCATCGCCCGCGGTCTCCCGCACAGCGCAAGTTCGTCGCAAGCTGCAACTGGTCTGACGCATTCCACCGCATCACATTCCATCGCGCCGCTGCGGCTCTGGTTCTCTCGAGCTCGGCAGCGCATTCCATCGGCGGCTGCATTCCCTGCAGTGCAACGCATGAGAGCTACACGCGCTGCAGATCCGCTGCGCCAGGTCGGATAGCGCGGCGAGGTTTTCGGAGGTTAGCAGCGGGGGGTACTGACAGCTCTCCTTGAAGCGCCCAGCTTGCTCGCTCGATCAGGCTGCAGTGCGCCTCGGTGTCTCGGTGACTTCGAGACCTAGACCAAGCCGGTGCGCCGCTAAGCGTCGGCCGCGCGCGAGCGCTTTTAAACGAGCCGCGAGCGCCCTGGGCCAGGCGGCGGCCATTTGCGACCGCCGCATCGCAAACTTCTGAAGGACTTTTAGCTAAAGTCACGCACCAATCGCGCAGCGCTCTGACTCACGCGACGCGCGCGCAGGCGATGCACATGCGGAGGCCCCCCGCGGCCGCGGCGCCGCCGGCGGGCGGCAGCGCCGGCGGGGCGTCCAAGGTGGTCCTGGCGGCGCTCGGCCGCGGCCGCAAGACGGGGAGCGTGTCCCTCGCCAACGCGGGCCTCGTGGAGCTGCCGAAGGAGCTCCTCTCCATTCAGAGCTTCACGCCCGAGGGCGACAAGGCGCGCCTTTCTCTCCGCCGGCCGCCCCGCGCGCTCGCCGCGCCGCCGACGGGGCGGCCCGCCCGCCCGCCCGCCCGCCCGCCCGCGCAGTGGTGGGAGATGGTGGACGTGCGCTCGGTGGACGTGAGCCACAACGCGCTCCGCGCCCTCCCCGCCGGCATGGACGCCATCTCCCCCGAGCTCCAGGGTCCGCCCGCCCGTGCCCCCCCCCCGCCCCCGCCCGCCCGCGCGCGCGGGATCGACGCGGGGCGGGCGGGCAGTGCTGCTGGCGCCGTACAACCAGATCGGGGAGCTGCCGGGGGACCTGGGCCGCCTCGCCTCGCTGAAGAAGCTGAACCTCTCGAACAACCGCCTCGCCGCCGTCCCCGACGCCCTCTGCGAGCTCCGCGCCCTCGTCGACCTCAACCTCGCCTCCAACCAGGTGCCCCGTACCCCCCGGGGCCCTCCCCCTCCCGGCCCGGATCGAGCGCGAGGGGCCGGGGGGCAGATCCGGCGGCTGCCGGCGGGGCTGGGCGGCCTGCGCTCGTTGGAGGCGCTCGCGGTGGAGGGCAACGGGCTCGTCGAGCTCCCCGCCTCCCTCCCCCAGCTCACCCTCCTCAAGCGCCTCTCCGCCCAGGCCCGCCCGCCGCCCGCGTACCCCCGCCCGCGCCGCCCGACGGGGCGCGGGGCGGGCGGCAGGGGAACGCGCTGGGGGCGCTGCCGGCGGGCCTCGCGCGGCTCTCGCTGCTGACGGAGCTCGCGATCAGCCAGAACCAGCTCGAGGCCCTACCCCCCGACGTCTGGCTCCTCCCCCTCGTCCGCCTCGTGCGCCCCCGCACCCCCGGGCCCCCGGGCCCCCGCCCCTCCCTCTGAACGGGGTGCAGGACGTGCGGAACAACCGGCTGGCGATGCTGCCGGACGTACCCCCCGACGCCAGCCCGACGCTTTCGGAGCTGTACGTCTCCTTCAACCTGCTCCAGGCCCTGCCCCCGGTGCCCCCTTCCGTTTGCGTTCGATACCCCCATTCTCGCGCCGACGCACCCCCCTTGCGCCTGCCCCTCAGACGCTGGAGCGGCTGGAGAGCCTGAGCGTGCTGGACGCCTCCAACAACAAGCTCACCGAGATCGGCGAGGAGGCCCGCGCCCCTCCGGCCCCGCGGGGAAGCCCGCCCCGCCCCGCTGATCTTCCCCCGGGGTGCGGGGGTACAGGTCGCCCGCCTCCCCAAGCTGAAGCTGCTCGACCTGAGCAACAACTCCCTGTCGGGCCTACCCCCCCAGCTCGGCTTCCTCCGCACCCTCACCAAGGCACCTCTACCCCCCGCCCAGATCCGAAGCCCCCGCCCCGGCTCGAACTCCCGCCCCGCAGATCGTGCTGGACGGGAATCCCCTCCGCCAGATTCGATCCGACGTCATCCAGCGGGGTACCCTCGCCATCCTGGAGTTCCTGCGTACCCGCGTCGCGGGTGCGGTCCTACCCCCCGCCCGCACCCTCCTCCCCCGCCTGAGCGCCTGCAGGGGCGCCTGGGCCGGAACAGCAGCAGCAGCAGCAGCAGGCGAAGGCGGCGGGGCGCGGGGCGGGCGGGGCCGGGGACGGGGGCCTGGCGGCGCTGCGGGAGGCGGCGGCCTCGAAGTGCCTCGACCTGCGCGGCCAGGGCCTCCAGGTCCGCCCCAGGGCAGAGGCAGCGAAGGCGGGCGCTGGGGCGCCTCTCACAGGGGCGGGCGCTGCAGGCGGTGCCGGGGCCGCTGATGGCGGCGGTGGACGAGGGGCCCCCGGCGCCCTCGCCGTCCACCGCGTCGACCTCTCCCGCAACCGCCTCCAGGCCCGCCCCGCCCGCCCCCGCCCGCCCTCCCCTCCCGCCCCCCGCCGCCCCGAGCGCCCCTCGGCAGGCGCTGGACGCGCGGCTCGCGTCGTTCCGCAACCTGCGCGAGCTCGTCGCCGCCGAGAACGAGGTACCCCGCCGCCCGGCCCCTCCCGCCCGCCAGCTCCGAACCGGGGGGGCAGCTGGGGGAGTTCTGCGGGGAGCTGGCGGCGACGCTGCCGGACTCGCTGGGGGCGCTGGACCTGCGCAAGAACCGGCTGCGCGCCCTGCCCCCCGACCTCGCCACCCTCCCCGCCCTCGACCGCCTCGGTGCCCCGCCCCGCTCCGCCCCGCCCCGCTCGAGGGCAGGGAAGAAGAAGGCGTCGAGCTCGCCCCGCAGACCTCTCGCTCAACCCGCTCGACCCCGCCGCCCTCTCCCGCCTCCTCCCGGTGCCGCCCCCCGCCCCGCCGGCCCGCCGGCCCCCTGGCTCAGACCGGCCCTCAGATCGCGCCGCTGCGGGAGCTGCGGCTCGCGGGCTGCCGCCTCGGGCGCTTCCCCGAGGCCGCCCTCCTCTGCCCCCGCCTCGAGGCCCGCCCCCCGCCCCTTCCCTCCCCCCGCGACCTCAAGCTTGGGCCTGCAGGTGCTGGACGTGGCGGGGAACGGGCTGGAGGAGGTGCCGGCGGGGCTCGCCGGCCTGCCCCGCCTCGCCACCCTCGACCTCCGCGACAACGACCTCCGCGCCCTGCCCCCCGAGCTCGGCGCCGCCCCCAGGCCCGCCCGGCCCCCGCGCCCCGCCCCAGCGCGCGCCCTCGCGCCCTCCGACGGCGCGGGGCGCGCGGGCGCAGCCTGCAGCACATGCCGCTGGAGGGGAACCCCCTCAAGACCGTCCGCCAGGTGCAGGCGCCCCGCGGCGGCGGCTCGCGCTCGTCCCGCGGGGCGGGTCCGGCGGCCCTTGCTCACGCTGGGCCGGGTCGCGCAGGCGGTGATCCAAAAGGGGACTCGGGCCGTGCTCGAGTACCTCCGCTCCCGCATGCCCGCCTGATCATGATCAGAGGCCGCTCGAGCTCCCCGCCCCGACCCCGCCCCGACCCCGCCCCGGGGCTGCCCGCCCAACTCCCCACCGGTACTCCTTTACCAACGAATCCCACCCTAGCCCCCTTCCAGAAATTGAAATAAGCAGACGCGTGGATTGCAATTCACAATCGTGATATAAATCGATGCACTTTTATTTAATTCAAGCTGAACTCAAAGCATCGCAATAATTACGAGCGCGATGCTCACGAAAAACCCGATGAGCTCCAGACCCTGGACCCGATTACGATTTAACGTGAGAAGCAGTTCGTTAACATGTTCCTAGTCAAGAGTCGTTAGAGTAACGCACGGGGCGGCCCGGACTTCCACTGTTCAGCAGGGGCATCAAGGGCGGGTTGACGGTGTTGGCACCGATCGCGACTGAACTCCACCGGAACGACTGCGAAAGTGCAACACAGATTGGTTGTGAATACGTGTTAACATTTGCATTATATATATATATAACTACTAAGTATACGTATACGTATTCCATCTGCAGCGCTAGCTGCATCTGGCATCCGCAGCACCCAACCACGCATGCGCACCTTCTTTATAACGATTGGAGCAACATTTGGCTGCTCAATACGAGTGTCGTACTGCGTCATGCAAAGTTAGCTCCACATGTATACGTACATATATGCCGCAATTATTAATTACGCACATCCACGTCCACGACTTGCAGGAGCCCGCGGCGTCCTGATTGCGATTGGGAGCTGGAGAAAAGCGGTGACGCTGCGCATGCGGACGAATTGAATTCAGAGTCGAGTACTAGCTATATATAGTGGGTTATCATGTCATGCATATGGGCGATAAATAAAAACACACTGAATTGGAGGATGGTGCGGTTGATGTCAGAGCCGGCGGCACTCGGGGCAGCGAGGACGACGGGGTTGGACGCCTTCTTTTTGAAGGTCTTTCTGTCATCAGTGATGTAGACCTCGACTGCCTGGCCCACGGAGAGGATGCCTTGCATGGGGATGCTCGTTGTGATGACGGCAGTCTGCACACATGAACAATCAACGGACCATAATTATCCTGGTCTATCAGCGAAAATAAATTATAGGAGGCTGGTGGCATGGCCACGTTATCGTCAACATCAACCTCGAATGACGCACTTGAGGAACAGTCGCGTAGGCAGCCGGGAGCGTAACTGTGTAGACCACGATGTTGTCGGCATCCTGCTCGAAGATGTATTTAATATCGAAATCGGTAAAGGCGCGATATCGATCAATCCAGAACTCGCGCGCACCACTTCTCGAACAAACCTCGAGATGTTGAACTGTACAGGGACATGTTAATATTAATGTGGATGCAGCCGCATCAAAGTCCTTGCGAAATGAAAGGTTTTTGATGTGGATGCAATGAACTAACCTTCACTGTGCCCACCATCACCTCCAGATCTGAAGCGGCGCCGGCGCCATTGGCTATAAACGCCTGTCGGGTTGCACAACGCGTACGTTAGCTACTATATAGCTAAAATGGCCCTGGGCCAATCGCCGAGTCGCGAGGCTAGGCCTAGGGTGATTGCGAGGCCAGCTGCAGACGTCGACGGACCGGAGGCGGAAGCTCGAGTGCAGCTTGCAGCTGGGGAGAAGGCGTAGGTTTGCTCCCATCCTGCTCGCAGAATTCGAATATTAATTATAATGCGCTCCATCAGCTGCAGTATGTAAAAGACAGATTTCAAATTAAAGGCGCGAATGTAGACGCAATCACCGCGGGGGAGGGGGTAGGCGTGGGATCCGGCAGCGCTGTGGGGCTCGGCGTTGGGGCGCCGGCACTTGAGATCGGCGAAGGCGACGGCGTCGTCGACGGTGGTGGCGACGGCGACGGCGACGCGGACGGCGACGCGGACGGCGACAGAGAAGGGGAGGGGGACGCGGTTGCCGACGGAGAAGGGGAGGGGGAGGGAGAGGGCGTGGGGCAGCCCGCTGCGCGTCGATGCATGAATATACAGGTCTTGAAACGCTCGCGAATTCCAAGAGCGTGTGCGCGCGCGAGACGACGACGCACCGACTGATATGGAGGTGTTGAAACCCACTATCGTGCCAGCGGCGCTATTAGCAGGAAATTCGAATCCTCCGGAATCGGTCGTAAACATGACGAGGAGCTCCGCGCTGCCAGCCTCTCCCGAAAACGGGCCTCGAGGGAGGGGAGCGTAGGGAGGGCCGCTGGTGAATCCTCCCATCTGAACTTCGGGGCTTCTCAGTGCCGGGGGGTTGCCGCCTCCGACGTCGTCCCAGAGCAGCGGGTAGTTGCCGGTGTAGTTCGACGGTATCTCGGCGAGGGCCCGCGCCGGGCTCGTGCCCCGCGCGCTCGGGTTGATCGACAGGAACTGCGCGCGCAGGAACGAATTCGAAGGCGAAGGCGATTAAAATGCGTTAACGTTGAAGGATACGTAGCAATAGACGGGGTCCGACGGTCATTTATATAAAGCCATCTCATCAGCATGAATCAACGCACGTGAAGAGCGTCACCATACATCTGAATGTTTATTCCCGTGAGCGTTATGGCCAGGGAGCCGTTCGAACAGCCCGGCCCAACTTTGGCGTGCCTGGAGCACATGTACAATTGCAATGTTAAAGTTGATATCAATATCGCAGCACATATACGTAGCTATAGTATACGTAGCCACAGACGATATGCACCAAAGGCGGAGAAGACATGGAGTGTACAGGGTTCTGGCTCCAACGTCGCCAGATGACGGCTTGAGGTCCACAATTGAGGCCGCCTCCGTGGGACTGGCATTTCCAGGGTCAACCACGATTTCTTCAGAGACGAAGCCCGGACCTGGTTCATTATACAATTAGATGACAGTGTCAATACATTTCCGACTCGAATTACAAGGCCAAATGAAATAGGAAAGCTAGCGCTCAAAGCGCAAGCACTCACCGCCATATTTTGTTGATGGTGTGGTGTAAGAATTATCGGCTTGGCAATCGTTCAGCGTCAGGTCCGTCAAATCGGCCGCGGGAGAAGCCGGAGCTAGGCGATCGCGGGGTTGTTATTCGAATTCGAATTGCAAGGATTCGGAATTTGAAGAAATTCGATAGAGAAACTTACTGCTTGCAGGAACACTTTTGTATGTCAGACTGAATGCGAAGTTGAAATCGTAATAAAACTTGGCGATGATGAGTAGAGTGTCCGACGCGCTTGTGTAAATGTTTGTTGAAGCGTACTGTCGCGACTCGAGTGAGCGACCGCGCGCGCGGGGAAAACTTAATTATAAGTCTGTTAACGTTCATGGTGTGCATGCGCGTGCTCGCAATTTATATTGCACCTTTTTGGCTGCGATCAGCGTTGGTGGAGAGGTCATGTCGACGATCTGCAGGTCCGGTGTCGTTCGCGTTGGCAGTAATCTAAATATACTAAATGCATCGGTACATGTACGTATACACACCTTAATGTACACGCCCGACCCGCACATGTTCCTGCTACACGTGGCAGAGGCGAATTCGACCTGGACACGATCGCCCGCTGTCGTCGCCGTCATCGACCTGTCGCGAGGTCCCGTTACACATATATACGTGTGAGTGCGAACCACATACACAGGCCTCGGCGGAAGGGGGGGGGGGGGGGGGGGGGGGGGGGTCCGTTCTGACGGATCCAGACGAAACGCTAAAGGTTTAATTTACAGAATTTATTTTCTGCCCTTGTTCCGACTGTTGGAACCGCGGTTTCAGATCTAGATCGATGGACTTGTCTTTCGGACGTATGGGCACATATGCGCATATGCGCATGCATGTATATCCGTGATGCCGCGCACGTGCATGTGATCATGATGTAAACGCTCGCAAAATTACAATTGCAAGCGCGCGCCAGCGGCCGCCAAATTCTATATATAGCTGTAGCCATATATATAGCATCCCAAGACCAATAAGTAGATATGCGCACCATGCTGCGAATGAAAACTCGGTCAAAGTGCCGGTTGCGTTCAACCAAGTTGGGGCTGACGTCGCGAGGTAGCCCCCCGGCTGGACGCCGGTGACAGTGACGGCGGCTTGCACGCCACAAGCATGCATATGAAGCAACAGTGCACAAGCTGTCCAGATCAAGCTCCGCTGCAGCTGTACATGTACATGTGCGAGCGCTTGCTCGCGATGCATGCGCATTCCGCTGAGACGTATATATCAGAATTCTTTGATGGCGATGATGAACTCCCGGCCGAAGTCCGCGGCTGATCCCGGAGTTCCGGCCTGCAGGATCCGCGGTGGATTTCGCGCGCAAAGTAAACGTTAACGTTAACGTTAAGGTCAGGGCCCGGCGGCCGATTGCGACTTCCGAAAGTTACCGGTACTAAAAATTACTCACGGAGTCGAGGCTTGTTTTGCAAGGCCTACCCTGAGTTAGCTATATATATATAGCTCGAGGGCGGCTGTCTCGCGACTCCAGAGTCCGGACTGCTTACTAGTACTTAGCTATAGTACTGTAGGAGTAGTTAAATTGCCGTAAATTGCCGAGAGGCTGAATTCGGCAATTTAGCACCACGGCAATCGCTGGGGGGTAGGCATGCTCCTATAGCCCGCCATAGAGCAGAATTCTGGATTCGGCAATTTATCGCCACGGCAATTCCTGCCGGTTTTGGCTGAATTCGGCAATTTAACTCCACGGCAATTTAACTACGCCTACAGTAGATCCCGGGTCGGGGATCCCGGTCCGACGTCGACGTCCAACGGTCGCGCCGCGGCGATATCGATCGACGCCGATTCGACGGTACCGGTCCCGGTCGACTCCCAGCGGATCGCGAGTCCCCGGGAGTCCCGCGGGCCGGATTCCCGGGAGTCCGGGACTCCTGGGTCCCAGACTCCCAGCCCGGATCCCGGAGTCCCGGAATCAGATCCCGGACGGCGCCGGACCGGACCGTCGACGTGACGACGACGTCGACGTCGACGTCGACGGTTTTCGGTCTTAATCTCAGAGTCTCAATTTTTTCGGTATATGACGGTACCGCCACTGGCCCGCCAGCTGAGCGGCGCGTGAGCGACCGTCGCGGACATGACGTCGACAGCCGCGGACAGTGCGTCGACGTCCGACGGTCGCTCGTCATGCAATTGCAAGCGCTACCGTGTAACACTTAAATATGACGGCATCTGTGATGTCGTTTATAAAACCTGGACTCCCTTGCGTGAAATAAGACGCTCCCAAATTATGTCGCTATGAAAATAATGAAATTCGAGGTTTGTATGGGGCGCAGTAATTTTGTATGGCGCCCAGGAATTATGGCGCTTCCAAATTATGTCGTTATAGCAAAATTTCGGCGACATAATTTGGGGATGACATAATAAAGTGCGCGTCATATATAAGTGTTATACGGTAGCGCACTGAGGCACTGCGGCAGCTGCAAGCTTCATGATCATGATCATGATCGTGAAGGGGGCGGCGGGGCCCGGGGGCCGGGGCCCGGGGGTCGATCACCCCTTCGTCCCCCCCCCCCCCCCCCCCCCCCCCGACTCCCTGAGCGGCCAATTAAAGGGCCCTGGCCCCTGAGCCGCTGAGCGGCCACGGCCCACAGCTACAGGGCCACAGGCCCACAGCTCTACCAATGACAGCCAGTGACAGGCACTGACAGCACTGACAGGCAGTTCCACGGTGACGTCGACCGACGGTCGACGGGCCACATGCACAGTGATGCACTGCCGCAGCCTGGCAGTGCCGCGCGCAGTGCGGCAGACTCTGAGAGACGGCCCAGTGGTACCGGCCTACTACCGGTAGTACTAGTAGGCTACTACCCGGCCCGGGCCGCGCGGCCCCGCAACTTTGGCAAGTGACGTCGAAGGCGGGTTCCGGGATTATCGATCGTATCGGATGAATCCGGGATGAATATTAATCGATATCCGTCATTTTGGAACCGCGGATTTTTTCTTTTTTTTGGTGTCTAGAGACTGTGGCCGGTAATTCACCAAAAAACATTTTCTTTTTTAAAAATCATCAATTTTTTTTGTGAATTACCGGCCACAGCCTCTAGTCATCATCAAGCTCTTTAATTATAAGATCTCGCGTGATTTTAGAGTCCGGAATCATGTCGCATGACTCAGTGTGAAGGGACTCCGCGGCGCGAGTCCCGGACTCCCGGTCCCCGCGGGACTCCGGAGTCCGGGATGATGCCGGGCGGGACTCCGGAGTCCGGGAAGCCGCGCGCGGGGCGGCGCGGGAATTTTCGAAATTCGAGCCGAAACTTTGAAATTCACCGAGACCGTCCGACTCGGGCCCGGCCCGAGGGACTCCGGGACCAGGTGGGGGTCCCGGGTCCCGACTCCCGAGTCCCGAGTCCCGACTCCCGCCGAGTCAACGTCCCGACTCCCGAGTAGGGTTGCCGCTCCGCACGGAGTTCCGGGCAGACCACCCGGAACCGGAACTGACCCGGAGTTCCGCACGTTCCGCACGGAGTTCCGCATGTACTGGAGAACCCTAACAAAATGACTGAAAGGAGGCACCCCCCTGCACGTAAGAGGCCTAGGGCCCCCAAAGGACTAAGCTATATCCTATTCGTCATCGATATCCTCCTCCTCCTCGACCTCCTTCTCGTCGTCCTCCTGCACATGCACAGGTACCCCCCTGGCCGTGCATGTTTCGCAGCCTCTCACCGTCTGGAAACTCGATCGGATCGCTCCTGCTGCTCGGCGCTAATTGTAGCGCTCGGATTGCTGACGCTCTGGCCTTCTGGGCGACTGGCGCTGCAGGGTTCGAACCCGGGTTTTTGTATGGGGGCCTCCGCTCCGTACGGAGTTCCGCCCACCCACCCGGATCCGGATCCGGAACTCCGCACTCCGTACGGAGTTTCAGTGCCCCGGAACTCCGGGCCGGCAACCCTACTCCCGAGTCGGGGACTCGGGGTCCGAGTCGGGGAGTCGAGTCTCAGTCGACATCTCACTGAGTCAGAGTCTCGACACGGACTCGGGGCTCGGGGGCCTGTCCGACCAATAGCGAACTGTGGGGCTGAGCAGTGAGCACTGCCGCTGAGAGCCTGAGAGCAGCCTCACTGTCACTGAGTCAGACTCTGTCAGAGACTCAGAGACTCAGAGTCACTGATCATGCATATGAGTCACCCACCCCAGAGAATCACCGGAAATTCTGGCCTAGGCCTATAGCTAGCCCCCGGCCCTTGGGAATCATCGTAGGGAATACTAGGGAATACTAGGGATACTGTGGAATTAGTACTAGTGTGGAATCACTGTGGAATCAGTGTGGATACGTATGTCTGGCAGCCAGTATACGTACTAGTGGCAGGATGTGGCAAGTCACTGGCAACCTAGGCGGCTAGGCCTGGCCAGTGCGCTGTGCACGTGCATGTGGCAGGCATTTCTGAGAATCTGTGCATATATGCGCCATGCATACAAGTTCAGCCAAAAGCGCGCGAACGATTGGCGCGAAACTGAGCACGTTTGAAATGCAGTTTGGAGCAGTCTCGAGCAAGGACATTTTTGCTTTCGTGCGTATGTCTCGCCGTGCAGAAGTTGGTCTCGGAGGTCGCTGCGCCCCGCGCCGGCCC
Organism: Cyanophora paradoxa; assembly: GCA_004431415.1. Classification (NCBI taxonomy): domain Eukaryota; class Glaucocystophyceae; order Cyanophorales; family Cyanophoraceae; genus Cyanophora; species Cyanophora paradoxa. Next base: position 58,843 of record QPMI01000150.1, read on the forward strand.
CCTCTTCAGCCCTCGACAGCGAAACTTTTACTCAGCTCAAGGCCCGCCCAGGGCCCACCCGCTCCCCCCAACTGCTATTTGCGGGACCAAAACGCTGGGGCAATTAGACGCCAGCCGGGCGCACTTCTATCTCGGCTAACTCGCGCTCGCCGCGAAACTCGACTTTCCCTCGTCGCGTTTGTATGGCCATACATATAGGAAAATCTCGTACCGCATCCGCACGAAACTGATCATGAGCCTCATCCCAGCATCAAGATGTATACGTAGATGCGTACTGGTACTAGCTATATAGCTAGTATTAAACGCTTCAGTGTCAGTGTCTCGAGGCCAGGGTGATTGCGAGGCCAGCTTGCAGATACATGTACACGAAGTTTATGAAACTAACTGCTGACCTGGCTATAGATCTAGAGCCTGTTCCCAGTTCCGAACAGGTTCGAATTCAAGACAAAAGCCACGACCATCGACGCAGCAGTTCCCCAAAGGCTCTGCGTTTTGCGTTTACACTTGCAATTGCGTATAACGACGCGACGTCTACAGCTGGCGGAAAATGGATATAAAGCTGGGCTCACCACGTAATCGTGAGAGGAGAAAGCAGCGCTGAGCTTCGGGCACGTTTGGTAGCTGGTCGGGAGCGTTTGAGTTAAGACACATTTGATGGAAACCTCCGTATTTAAAGTTATGACTTACGAGGAGCACATCGAGCTAGACGGCGCTGCCGCTGTGGTCGGGATCCACTGGAAAACCTGCAATCGAAATCAGAAATCTAGACCTTATGTCGATCGATATCGAGAGGGTTATCGGTGAAGCGAAATCAGTCAGCTGACGTTGCCCATGACGAAAGGTGCAAACGAAGGGACTGCAGCAACCGACGTCACCCGAATATCGTAGGGGCTGCCAGCGACGAAGACAGAGGCGGGGCTCGAGGCAAGAGCCGATCGCGAGCGAAGGAGCTTCCGACGAGTCGGCATCGCCGGAGGCTCTGCATGCGCAAGACATGTACACTTTATAAGCCGCAACGTCAACGTTAACGTTGACGTTAATTGAAGCGCCCATGGCCATGGATAAGCGAAGTCCGACGTGCAACAATTGTAAATTAAATTTGTTCTTCATGAAGCGCTAGCGCTAGTAATTATTATAGTTTTAGATCGATATCTAGCTTGCATATTAATAGCTCTCAACTCTTCATGATCATATATATGAGCACGATTTCGAGCTCGAGAAGTGCAGGGTTGCAAATGCATTTCGCACGGAAACGAATCTCCGTCGAGGAAGAAATCTCTGCAAATGGGGCATCCACCCACTGCTGCGTCGCAAAATCTACGATGTAGACCTTTATCGCCTCGCCTGCCTACGAGCTCATGATCATGATCACGATCATGCATTTTGGTGACATGAAATTTCGAATTTATAATCGATCGCGAAGCGCACTGGAAGGCCAGATCCGCGGACGCTGATGATTTGGGAGTCACCGGGCTGCGAGAAAGTCGAATGAGACAACTTGAATTCAAATGTAATAGTGTACACGTGTACGTCTTTTTCGACTTGGGCAGACTCACAATTGGAGTGCGGACAATAACAACACCAAGATCAATGCGAGCGGCTCCGTCCTAAATGGAATATAATGCATTGTCAAGAAATTCATGTGCGCAGACTTGAAACATTGCCAAGACATGCATATGTCAGCCTCGAGCGCGCGAACCCCCAAAGTCGCGTGGGAGCCAGCAGAAGACAGATTGAAGAAGGTCCCAGCAAAGAGGAGCTGTACGATTACAAGGCGCGGCTGCAGGCCCGTGAACATTAGCTGAAGGCGGCGATCCGGAGTACAACATAAAATATTGTATATATATCAATGCCATTTATATTACCAGCCCGGTAAAGTTCTTGGAGAAGCCCATTCCGGTAGATCCGGCCGCGGTATCCGGACGAGACGACGCGACGTCGACAGATGGCGAAAATGCGTTCGCCGTCGGGCTTGGAGACGAGAACAAGCCGGCCGCGGGCGATATCGATGGAGTCACAGCTGGCCATAAACTCGCCGAAGGGCTCGGGCTGGGCGGTCGCGACGGGCCTGTGCTGGGCGACGGCCGCGGGCTGGGGCTGGGGCCGGGCGACGGGCTCGGGAGCGCGCTGGGGGAGGGGCTCGAGCTGGGGGAGGGCGACGGCGTGGCCAACGCGATGATCGACGGAGACGGCGTCGCGCTGGGAGTCGGCGTGGGCGTCGGGCAGATGGCGGAGGTTGCTGTGCAGGAATCCGTGCAGTCGCATGCGTCCGTAACTGCACACGTGTACGTATATATGTACGTATACGTGGGGGGGCGCGGATGAGACTTGGCCGCAGTGCAAAACGGTCACCCGTACCTCCCACCGACAACTCGTACAGGTTGTTGGAGTATGTGCTAGCAGCTCCTCCAGTGTAGCCGCCAAATAGGTAGGCTTTGCGCGTGCTGCTTCGATACCCGAACGCTCCGCCTGATCACATGAGTGCGCGTGTTTTAAATGTTAGCCAAACGTCAACGCCGTCAACGTCATCTTGCAACGGCACACGGGGCGCACTGAATGTTGTAGACGCTGTTCCTCTCACGCAGACTCGCTGCCATCCAACTCCACACTGTGTCAGGCAGTCTGGCACGCATTGGAAGCTAAGAACGATTGTGAACATCAGGGATTGGGTTTGCTATGACTTACCAGGCTTGAAAACCCACGCATCTGTTCGGACCACCGAAGTACTGACATCCCTTCCACCATAAACAACCTGCAAGTTCTAGTTCGATTTGCCAGCTCGATCTCACGCGTAAGATCATGGGCATGTACATGTACAGTGCTATGTGCATCGGCATATGCATCGAGCGCTTGCGCGCTCGCGCTGTACGCGCACGCCGTTCAAAACGAACACTTACCCACATTTCTTTTCCGTTCACTGTCATCTTCCAGTGCCACGCAAAGAAGCGGGGAAGGGGAACGCAGGATGTGTTGACGAAAGTCCATGCGGGATTTGTTGCAGCCAGGTCCACGTACGCGTACCCCGTTTGAGCCCCCGTGCCAAGGTTTCGGCCACCAAACATGTACATAGTGGTACCCAGGAGGGCACAGTGCGGGTTTTCTCTGATGAGCGGCTCGCGTGCAGTGTCTGCTGGAATTACAGTGGACCACACGCCTGTAGAGAAATTGTACTTCACCAGGTCTGGTTGAATCTCAAAGCGTTGATTGCGAAATACGCAAGCCGTGGTGATACAAAGCACTATATATAATCGTAATGAAGCCGCACCATTGTGCTTAATCTGGCTAGGAAGCCCGTGGCCGAAAGAGAGAAAGATTGCCTTGTTGTAGTAAACCTGAAATCGAGATCAGCTGCATGCGCGGGTCGAAACCACGAGATTTGAACTGGAATTAATAAATATTCTAGATCGATGATATCAATCCGCACGTGGCACATTCCCGTTCGATTCAGTCCAGTATTGATAAGCGTCGTTCGAGTCCCACTAACAATGTCTGCCGCGACCGGTAATTATACATCAGTTGCAACTTTAACAGGCCTAGCTACAGGCTCAAACGACAATGTCAAAAAACATCAATATCTTAACCCACCAAATTCGCTCAATTCATCAAGGGTGGAACCGGCGGTGGTGATTCCTCCGTACGTCCAGATTTTAGTTGGTACTTTCAAGTCATAAAGGACAGAAGAAGCGAGCTGCGTTTGAACGCTGTCATCAGTGCGAGGTCGCATTCAGACTGTATATATGGTCCAACCACAGACCCCTCCGACCAAGCTTGACGTCGTGGTCTGAGAGAAAGTATATGTTGACCAGGCGGGGGGCGCTGCGTAAAATTTCATATATAAGCGCGGAGCCGCGCTGCAATTGTATGTTATTTATTGCAATTGCGCACTGGTAGTGAGAGAGAGCTTGAAGAAATTATCTTGCGAAGTATTGCATATTTGGTTAGAGGTTAGACCAGCATTCACACACCATCCTCCCTGCGCTCGTAACCACACATGTACATGTATACGTATACGGCTTTTTCATCGCAACGATGAAACCGGCAAACTAAAGCACCAGTACGTACAGGGCCTCCGAGCCGGGATTATCGTACACCGTCCCCTAAAATCGTGTCTTTTGTCAGTGCGCCAACTACAGTTATATATGTATTCGAGTTCAAGTACAAAGCTATATATGCATATATATGCGCTATATAGCTACTTGCCTGCGTTCGTCGAATACTGGGAGGGGTTCCACTGACGGTGGGGTTGAGGACTACGTCGATCACATCGATATCAACTTGCGCAGCGACCTTCGAGATGTCGATCGCGAGTAGGCAGATGGCAACGAGCTCGAGGACGCAAACGAATCTGCATCCCAGAGATCTATATGCAGAGCCGTACATGTACGTATACGTATACATGTACGCGTGGGACGCCGGAAGCGGCCGTGAACCGCGGTCGATGGATCTGAATTCGAAGCTAAAAGCCCGCAAACAACGAGTGCCCATTGATCTCATTGGCTACAGTGTGCCCGCTGCACGACAATATTCATGGTCAACTATGCTATATAGCTAGCAGCGCATGCCGCATGCGCAGCGGTCGTGGGAGCAGGCGCGCGTGCCGCAGCCGGCGGTGCAGCGCTCGACCTCTAGCTCGCGATCGATATCAGGGAGCTCGAGCTCGAGCTTTATGTGATTATGATCAGGCTGACCGTCGGACATTCGCGCCGATCCTGCTGCCGCTATGCATGGCCACCAGCTCGCGATCACTGAGTCAGGAAACCAGACACCGCGGACGCGGCCGGCATGGCAGACAGAGGTACTTATCGTAACTTAACTTACTAGTTATAGTAAGAGGTACGTTCCAACGTACCAGTTATGCGACCATTGATGCCGCATCATCAGGCCCGCATCATCGGGCCGCATGCCGGCGCCGCAGTGCATGACTGTGCATCCGCCATTACTATACTCTAGTATATGATACGGTATGAGGGCCTCAATCATCAGCCTGGCAGATGATGAGGCCCATGCCCCATGGGCCATGGCCATTACTACCAGGTAAGTTACTATGATATCGATACGGCATTGATACCGCAGTGCATCATAAATTTATACGTAATTGTATGCAGAGCTGGGTCACTCACCGTCACTGAGTCAAGACATCGACTCATTGAGAAACGACGTCAACTTGGCAAGAGGTTCCGAAGTTCCTAGATTAGACTTGACTGGCGTCCTACTACGGTCCTAGGACCGTCCTAGGACCCGAACAAAGAGCTTCCACCGGCGACTCGCGATCGGCGAGACGACAACGTTAATTACTAGTATAACCTTGGTCAAGCGGGGGACTCAAGCCCGGCCTTCAGCTTGAGGCAAAATTAATTGCAACAATGCAATTGCAATTACGCACATAATATATCAATGCAATTGCAATTGGTACCGCGGTATTTAACATCATTGTGTTTTTCGTGAGCGCGCGGTATTTATGTGTTCTGCGGTCCGGATACGCGTCCGGGTCGACGTCCAACGGCGGTCTACCTGCGCCGGCCCCCTACAGCTAAGCTAAGCTAGGCTTAGCTAGCTACTACCGTGTAACACTTAATTAATGCACCAGTAATTAATGCGTTTTTGGACCCCGACCCCTATTATTGCTATTAATGCGGCACCGAATTATAATTAATGCGTTTTGCAGCTTTTTGGCTGCGTCAGGGGGGTACGTATGTGTACAAACCGCAGTTTTCTTAGCGTATCAATATTAATGCGGTCCCAAATTAATGCGTTTTGTCACCAAAAAACGCATTAATTTGGGACCGCATTACTTAAGTGCGCGCATTACTTAAGTGTTACACGGTAGTATAGAGGGCTTCAACATTCGGAATTGTTTAATTTTCATGAACAGCCGGCTCCGGCGCAGGCGCCCTGCCACTGGCTGCGCGGGTTCCGGGATGATCCCGGATATCCGATGAATCCGTCATTTTGGAACCGCAGACTTTTTTTGGTTCTTTTTTGAAACATTTCGCGTGTACGTAATTTCGCCGAGTGGAGTCCGGAATGACGTCGACGGCGGAATCCTAGGCCTTGATCATGAATCCCAAGATTCCCAACAAGCGAGCTCGCGATCGATCGCAATTCGCGACTCGCGAGGTGCGCAATGCGCATGCATGCGCAGCTGCCAGCTGTCCCGGAGTCCGACGGTCGCAGGCTCATACTAGTACTACTACCGTAGTACAGTGACTAGCTATAGTACTGCATGTAGGAATGCTTAAATTGACGTTTAGTTAAATTGCCGAATTCGACCAAAACCGGAATTGCCGTGGCGATAAATCGCCGAAACTCTGAATTTCTTCTATGGCGCCATACAAAAGCGGCCGTTCAGCCCTACCCCCTGAGAATTGCCGCGCCTCTAAATTGCCGAAATCGGCGTCTCGGCAATATACGGCAATTTAAAACATCGGCTAAAATAGCAATCCTACAGTACTCAGCATTGTTAGCAACCACTACTAGTAGTAGTAGGCTAGCGCTAGTAGCCGCGCGGCCCGCGCCTCGCGATCGCGGACTCAGCAGGCTCGCGCGCAGCTTGATTACTGTGAGCCGGGAAATATTTAGTATACTGGATCTTTCAAAGTTTCAAAGTTTATAGTACCAAAGTTGAGGCCCGTATGCAGCCCGCTCCGCGCGGCCAACTCTTAATTATATAATTATTTTCAGCCTACTAAATCGACGTCGGTGGCTCTTAATTATATAATTATTTTCAGCCTACTAAACCGAATCCTTGTGATTCCCGATACCGTGACTTGTATCCTCGTTGTGTACTACGAGTGGACACGCCCACCGTAGATCTTTAAAAAAAAAAGACTGCATGAACTCCGGGATTACTAATTATTTTGGGATCTTAAATATTACCCGAATTACAGTAAGCTCAGCAGAGTCGCGCTGCAGCTGTGAGTCGCAGCTTAGCCAAGTAGAGTCGCACTGTGAGAGCTTAGAGCTTATCGAGGGCGCTCTAGATCATCGGATCTACTGTGAGATCTAGAGGCAGCAGTCCCTGTTCATGAGGGAGGGAGTTCTAGAAGACTCGGTGATCATGACGTCGACTGCGCATGACGAAGGAAGAGCCGTGTCGGCCTTGGGGGAGATGGACTCCGGGAGAGGTACCGGTGGCCATGCCATGATGGGTTTCCCGGCTGGTTGCATTTGTGAACGATCACTGACTACCGATATCGACCCTGCGCGTGAAGAAGTAGAGGAGAGTGAGGCGCCCCGGCGGTCTTCGCACGCCCGAAGGCCCCGGTGGTCATGATCAGCGGCGCAGGCGCCGAACGATAACTAGCACGCCGAGCTAGCATATGCATGCCACGCGGGGTGGCTCGGGGGGCAGCCTCAGGGGCGCCCAGTCGCGCAGAGGTAGCCGAGCGTCTTCCCGCGTCGCCGCCGAGATCCGTAGCTGCCGCAGGGGGTACGCGATCCCCTCCACCCGCACCAGCACCCTCGCCCCGCGCCGCGGCTTCGCCCCCGCGCCCTTCTCCGCCGGCTGCAGGGCGGGGGAACCCTCAGCACGATGGGAGTACAGAGAAGGGGAGAGGGATGGGGGGGGGGGGGGGGGGGTGGGGGGGGGGGGGTGGGGTGGGGCGGGGGGGCGGGCGCGGACCTTGCGGACGGGGGGCGCCTCCGGGGCGGCTACAGCGTACGCGGCCTCCTCAAGGCGCCTCCAGTACCCCGCCGATACGGCCGCGGCCCCCTCAAGCCCCGCGCGCTCTGAACCCCTCCCGAACTCCTCCAGCCGGTCCCTGCGGAGGAAAGGTGAAAAATGGGCCCCAGCAGGATTCGAACCGGCAATCCGCTCACCGGTACTCGGCGAGGCGGCCGATGCGCTGCGCAAGGACCCGCTCCGCCTTCGCGCGCTCGCGGGTTCGGTTCTGGACAGCGTACTTCAGGTCTGCGGGGAGCGGGGTCGGCCGGGCAGCACATGTACAGGGCGAGGGGAAGCAGCGGCGGGGCGCACTGGGGTGGTCGGGCTGGGAGGCCCCCGTCTCGAGGTTGAGGTAGTAGGTCCGCCCCGAGACCGGCTCCAGCTGCGGCACCTGCCAGCCCGCCGGCGCCTCAGAAGTGTGCCCCCCCCCCCCCCCCCCCCCCCCCCCCCCCCTTCCCCTCCCGGGGGGGGGGACGGCGCGGAGCTCGCGGGCGGACCCAGGTGGAGGGGAAGGGCCGCCCCAGGCACCACTTCGTCATCTTCTTGTCCCAGTAGCGGAAGTGCGCCTCGAACATCCGCCCCTGCCCCCGCCGCGCGAGAGGGCGCGCGCTCAGCCGGGGCGGGAAGGGGAAGGGTGCACGGGATCCGTCGAGCCGCCGCACCTCCTCGGCGGCGGCGGCCTGCACGCGGGCGGCCTCGCGGGCCACGGCCAGCTGCGCCCCCGCCAGCCAGTCCGCCCCCTCCGCCACCTCCTGCCGCGAGCGGGGCGTCAGGGGGCACCGCCGGCCGCCGCCTTGGGAAGGGGTGCACCGACCTCGAGCTCGCCGCGGATGGCGAGCCAGCGTCCCTTGGCGGCGCGCCGCGCCCGCACCGCCGCCAGCGCCCGCCACCGGGCCGCGCGCCTGCCCGCCGTGAGGGCGGCCCGGCGCGTGCGGGGGGCGGGGGCGGGCGCCGGCGCACCGGCGGGCGAGGTGGCCGCGGACGAGGGCCTGGGCGCGGATGAGGGCGGCGAGGCGCCGCCTGTAGCGCTTGCGCGCCTGCCAGCCCCGCACGACCCTGCGGCCGGCAGTCAGTCGGGCGGGGCCCGGGGCGGCGGGGCCGAAGAGAGGCAGCACGGGAGGGGCCGGGGCGCGCCTCTGGACGGTGCGGGCGGCGAGCCAGCGGAGGTACACCGTCTCGCTCGCCGTCAGCTCTGCAGGGCTCACCGTCTGACCGGGGGCCGCCGAGGGAGGGGAAGGGGCGGGGGGGCGGACCCTGCGAGCCGCGGGAGGCGTTGAACGCGGCGTCGTCCTCGGCGGCCGCGAGGAGCGCGGCGTGCGCCTCCGCCGCGGGGGCCACCAGCGCCGCCCGCCACGCCGCCACCCACCGCCCGTCCACCTCCCGCAGCATCGCCCACCGCTTCCGCCACCTCGCCCCCGCCGCCCGCCGCAGCCGGAGCCGCCGCCACCACCGCTGCACCCGCCGCGCCGCGTGCCCCCGCCCCAGCTCCTCCGCCCGCTCCGCCAGCTCTTGCGGGTCCGGCGCGGCCCGGCCCGGCGGCTCCCGCGGCGGCGCGCCCGGCGACCAGCCGGTGAGCGGCTGCGGCTCGAAGGCGGTGGGGGGCGCCGGCTCGAATCGCGGCGGCTCCGCCTCGGTCCCCGCGGGGGCCCTGCCGGCGGAGGAGGAGCCGGTGCGGCGGGGCGAGGAGGAGGAGGCTGGGCGGGGCGGGGAGCGGGCGGGGCGGGGCGGAGACGCTGCTCCGCGGGCCGACTGGGGCCGCGGCGGGGAAGCGGTGCGCGGGGAGGGCCGGGAGCGGGTGGGGGAAGGTTGTCGGCCGCCGGAGCGGGGCCGATGTGGAGAGGGCTTGCGCCCCGAGTGTGGGCGGGGAGGGGCGGGGCGGGGCCCCGGCGCCGAAGCCTGCGCCTGGGGCGAGGGGGGTACGACATCCTCCCCCGCGTCCATCTCCGCGAGGATCTGGTCGGCCGCTGCGGGGCGGGGTACGGGATTCAGCGGGGGTACAGAGCGCCTCGGACCGGGAGCGGACTGCGGATGACTGTGTCGAAGGGGTCCTCAGAGTGGGGTGGCGGGGCGGGGGCCGGGGCGGGGGCCGGCGCCAGGGCGGAGGAGGAGGCGGAGGAGGCGGAGGGGGGCCGGACCTCGGCCCGGGGGGCGAAGTCCGAGACGACGTAATGGGCCACGGGCTGCCTCGTGCCCGACTTGGGGCGAGCGGACGGCGCCCCGGCCCCCCCCGGCGTGCCTCCGCGCTTGCCCGAGGGCGGCCGCGGCGCCGCTGCCGGCGCTGGGGCCGCCGGCTGGGCGGCGGAGGAGGGGCGGGGGCGGGTGCGCGGCGCGGGGCGGCGGGGGCGGAGGAGGGGAGGGAGGGGCGGGGCGGAGACGAGGGAGCCTCCGGAGGAGACGCGGGGCAGGCGGAGCTCCACGCTCCGCGCCCCCGCCGCCCCGCCCCGCCGGCGCCGCGCCCTGGCCGTGCGCAGGCTCGCGGTCGACGGAGACGAGCGCGCCGCTCGCGAGGATCCGCTGCAGCGTCTCGAACGAGCGCAGCGCCTCTGCCCGCCCCGCTCGGCCCCGTCGGCCTGGGGCGCGCGAGGGCGGGGGGCGGGAGTGTGGGGTACTGGGGCGTGCGCGGACCGGCCCCGGGGCGCTCGCCGCCGGCCTCCGCCACCGCGGCGCGCAGCGAGGAGGCTGCGTCGCGCAGCCGCTGGCGCGACTGCCGCACGTACTCTGCGGGGGTGCGTCGTCGCCGAGGGGCGGCGCCGGCGCGAGCGCGGGCCTGGGGGGCGTACCCCGGAAGGCGATCCACGGCTGGGGCTGCCGTGCCGCCTGCGCCAGGACGCCCCCGCGCAGCGTGCGGAGGACCTGGGGCGGAGGCGTGGGCGCGGGCGCGGGCGGGCGAGGCGGGGCCGGGCAGGGCGGGCGGGCGGGCACGGCGTCGAGGTGGGACTGCCACTCGGCGGCGGCGCCGCCCTCCGTGGGGCGCGCGATCCCCGCCGAGCGCGGCGGGCTCGCCCGCAGGTCCCGCAGCAGATCCCCCAGGTCGTCCCCCGAGATTTGATCCAGGAGGCCGTCCTCCCGCTCTGCCCGCCCGCCCCGCATCAGCCGGGCGCGGCGCGGCGCGGCGCGGCGGGGCGGGCGGCGCGTACGCATGCGCCACTCCTCGCGGAACCCGCACTCCAGGAGCAGGCGGGGGACCTGCCCCTGGGACAGCGACGCTTCTTCCCCGGACTGGATCTGGCGGGCATGTCAGCGCGGGGGCGAGCAAGCGGACGCGAGCTCGAGCACCGCACCCGCTGCAGGAGCTTGACGTCCTCGGCGCGGCCGATGCTGACAAGGATGAGCTCGTCGAGGCGCTGCCGTGTCTGCAGCCGGCCGAACGACTGCGCCGGGAAGGGCGCCGGGGCGCTCGGCGGAGGCGTTTGAGCTGCTCGCCCGCCGGCACGCCTGCCGGGAGAGCTCTGGCGCATCGGCGGTGACTGCGGGGGCCGGGCCGGCTGCCTTGAAGCCCTTGCGGGCGATGGGACCGGAGCGCGTTTCTCCGCCTTTGGAACGCCGAAGATGATCATTTCTGAGTCTTTGCTGGCGCTAGAGGCTCATAATCGCTGGCAGTGGATCCGCGCTTGCCGCTCTAACTATGCCGGTGCTGGTGGTGCGCACTAACGCAGTTGAGCAAGCTACCTTGCGCCTGCACACCTGTAAAGAACGCAAGCCGGCAAGTCAGGCTTGCATGGTACCCCCACAGCCTGACGGTACCCCCACAGCCGCTGCGTAAAACTCGCCGCAGTCGCGAATCGCGATCGAAAAAATTCGGTAACGAAATGTACCGACTCGGCGATCGCGAAAAGACGGATTTCGGTGCTTGGAGCCCAAGTTGGAGGAAAAGTGCCGGTCTATACCGTAGACAGACTATACGGGGCCGCGGGGCCGGCTGCTGAATGCTGCCCGGCGGCCAGGCTCTAGATCTGGCAGGCTGCTGTGACAGTGCTGTCACCTGCTGAATTGGAAGCGCTGCTCAGACTAGTACTTCAGCGACGTCGACAGAGCTACAGTATAGCTAGAGCCTAGAGCACCTCAGCACCAGCTGGGCGTGCGCATGCAGCTGCAGATACAGTATCTCGTCTCGCCTTGCACGCACGGCAGCTGAGCTTTGTCTCGCCGGGAGGCCTATAGGCTTTCAGGCTTTCAGGAAGCCTGGCCTGAAACAAGTCGGCGCGCGCGCGCCTGAACCAGCGCGCGCATGCGCATCGATTTCTAGACCGGTTCAGCCGCGCCGCGGTTCGATCAGCACTGACAACCTGAGGAATATCACTCTCGCGGGCGCCCCGGCGCGCGCGGACGCGCGTACTACGGCAACGGTTGGCGGCGCCATCGGCTTGGCCGGCCGCGGAATCATCGGGCATGCATGTGGATATGGCCACAGACGCAGACATGCCGGCCGCCCAGCGATGGCCTCGAGCGATCGCCACGGAGACAGGTACCGCGGACGGTGCGATGCATATGGTCACTCTCACACGCGGATCACTCAAACGCTTACGTTGCAACGTTCTGCGCGCACGCAGCTGCAGGTGGGCCTAGTGGGCAAATGGAAGAAAGCGAGGAGCAGTCCGCAGCCGGTGCCGCCGCCGGTCTGGCGCCGGTGCCGCTGCCGGTCGTGGTGCAGCTGGACCAGCTCGTCAGCGCGCTGGGCGCCCTTCACGTCGAAGAGGAGGCGGAGGTCGAGCTCGCCGCCAGCTCCGCCGGCTCCTCGCCCTCGGCCCCCGCCCCCGATCCCCTCTCGCCCACGTGCACCCCGCTGCCGCCCGCGCCGGCGCCAGCGGCAGCGCCGCCCTTCGCAGTCGTGATACAGCTACCGGCATCGCAATGCGTGCGTCGCGCGCGTGCCCGCAGCGGCGCCCGCGCGCGCGGGCCTGAGGGGTGCGGCGCGCAGGCGCCGCCCTTCTGGGCGGGGGAGGAGGATCTCGCGGCGCTCGCCGCGGAGGCGGAGGCCTCGGCCGCGGCGGGGCTCCTCGGCTCGGAGGAGGGGCGGGCAGGGGCGGCGCGGGCCTCGCCGACCCCCGCATCCTCGCCACGCCGCTCTTCGGCAGCTTCTCGGGGCGGCGGCGGCTGCACGCGCTCTTCGCGGCGCTGCGGGCGTCGACGCCGGACGCGACGGGGACGCGGCTCGTGCGGGCGGTCGTGCGGGCGCTGGCGGAGGCGCTGCTGGAGCCGCTGCCGGCGGCCGGCGAGGGGGCGGCGCCCTTCCGGGAGGCGGACGTGGGGCGGCTGCTCGAGCTCGCCGCCAACCTGGTGGAGACGTGCACGACGTGGACGAACCGCGCCGACCCGCACCACTTCCTCCTCGAGCCGCGCCTCGCCGACCGCCTCGCCCTCTGCGCCGCCGACCTCGCCCTGCCCTTCGCCGCCAGCCGCGGCCCGCTGCACGCCCGCGCCCTCCTCCTCCGCGCCAACATCCACCGCGCCGTGCGCGCCGCCTCCCCCCGACTGCACATGCGCCGCAGCCGGCCCTCCCGTCCGCGCCAGCGCTGACGCCGGCCGCAGTACGACCGGGCGGGTCCCGCCGTTGAGCTCTACTATGAGGCGCGCCGTGCTGCCGGCGCCGCGGGCGCGCGCGGCGCGCTCCGGGGCTGACGCGGCGCAGGCGTGGTCGGACCTGCGGCGGAAGGGCCTCGTACCCAGCGACGAGGAGGCCGCGCTGATCCCCCGCCTCGCAAACCTGCTCTGTGCGCCCCGCCCGCTCGACCGCCCCCGGATCCGGAGGCACTGACCCCGCTCCAGTCGAGACCTGCCAGCCGCGCACGGGCCTCTTCGGTCCGCGCTCTCCGCCGCCGCGGCCAGCCGCCTCGCCTGATCACGACGGGGCGGCAGTGGCGAGTTCGGCCTACTTGCCCCCCGGGGCGGCCGGCGAGGAGCGCACCGTGGCGGAGTTCCATCTCGCGCAGCTCGCCAGTGCGAACGAGGCCAAGCGATGCGCCTTCCCCGCGCGGGGCCTCTCACGCGACGCGCCGCGGCCGCAGTGACGGCGCAGCGTTGGCAGAAGGACCAAGCGGGGGCCGAGCGCCACGGCCGCCGCTGCCTCGAAATCGCCGAGGGCCTCGAGCCGCGCTCCTGCAGGCGCGGCCGTCGCCCCGCTCCGTGCAGAGCGTCCGCGCACTGACCCGCGGCGCGCAGTGTGCTGAAGCTGCGCGTGCTGGTGGAGCTCATGACGATAGCGAACTATCGCCGTGCCTGCCCCGTCCCGCCCCGCCCCGCCCCGCCCCGATTGAGCCCGCCCGTGGCCGCCGCGCAGTCCAGCCCATCTCGCTCATGTCGTACGGCAACCAGGCGCTGAAGATCGCCTCTTCGCTCCACGTGCGCCCCGCGGCCGCTCCAGCGCCGCCCCCCGCGCCGCGGCGGGGCGCCCGGAAGACTGGGCTGGGCGGGGCAGGACCCGAGCCTCGCGGACCTGGATCTGCTCGCCTACTACCGCTACACAAAGCTCTTCGTGCGCCCGCCCCGCCGCGGCGAGCAGCCGGCGGCCCCGCCCCACCGCGAGTTCAAGCGCCGGCCTCGTTCGCAGGCCCCCGTCGAGCCCCTTATCAAAACCATGAAGCTCTGCGTCGCCGTCGCCAAGGTTCCCCTCCTCGCCGCCCCCTTTCTTCCCACTTTCCCCTTCCCCTTCCTACACCCCACTCCCTTCCCTCCGCCCGCGGCTGAGGGCCGGGGTCTCACAAGGGCTGGCATTGGTGCCGCGCCGCGCAGCGGGCGGAGAGCGCGGGGGCGAGCCCGATCCTGGCGCACGGCCTCTTCCAGCTCGGCGAGCTGCACCTCGCGGCCGGCGACGCCCGCGCCGCCGCCCGCTGCTTCGCCGCCGCCCTCTCCGCCCTCGAGCCCTTCTCCGCCCTGTACCCCCCCGAGCACCCGCGCCGCGCCCGCCTCGAGTGGGCCCTCGCCGAGCTGCGCGCCGACCGCCTCCCGCCGCCCGCCTTCCCCCCGCCCGAGCCCGTCCAAGCCTTCGCCGCGCCGGCAGCCAGCCCCGGGTCGCCCGGCTCCCCCAGCCAGCCGCCCTCGCCGTCGAGCTCCAGCCGGACCTTCGCCGGCACTTTCCTCGCGCGCCGCGCCGACCCGACGTGCAGCCCGATACCATCTGACCCCTCCAGCGCCCCCTCACCCTTGCGCTCCCCACGGGAGCACAGAGCGCCATCCAACCCCTCCTTCGCCGCCTCGCCCTCGCCCTCGCGTTCCCAGCTGCAGCAGGAGCCTGCGAAGCGCCGCTCGGGCCGGCCGCGGCGGCAGCGGTCCCCCTCGAGTGACGACCCGAACCTGCGCGGCAGCATGCGCAAACCCCCGCCGCCCATCCTGCCTCGGCCAGACCCCAGCGAGCTCGCCCCCGTCCCGTGCATCCCGGTCTTCCTGTCTCCGTTCACCGTCCCTGCGGCTGTGCCGGTGACGGCCGGCGTGCACGCCGGCGGCGTCGCTGCCGGCGACCGCGAGCTCCCGGCCGACATGTACATCCTCCCGATCGCCCCCGGCACGCATCTCGAGCTCGATGCAAATGGGGCGCCCGCCGGCAGCGATCTCGATCTTGAGCTCCAGCTGCAGCCTGGGCCTCCCGGCCCTCCCCCCCTCGCCGCTAGCCGCCCCATATCCATCGTCGCTTTCACCTCCCTTCCTGGGCTTTAATTTTCTGAGAGAGGAGCTCGAGCTCGATATTTATTGTGTGTGTATATATTCGATCCTTCGATTCGGCGACATTCGCACAGCGAGCGTCGCGCCGTCGACGCGTCGCCTAGCGACCGTCGGACTTCGTAGCGAGTCGACCAGGACTCGACCTCAATGATTTTGGTCGCGATCGCTTACTAGGGGCCCGGCCGCGATTCTCGCGCCGGGGCCCGGGGTGCAAGGGGGGAACCGGGATCTAATGAAAGAGTCGTAGTGGCACGCACATGCACGGGGCAGATCTAGATCGACCCCGGCCCGGCGCGCGCGGCAGGTTGAAGTGTAAAGATCAACACAGATTAAGATTGAAAAAAATAGAAAAGGCCCATTAAGCAGACGCTGCGATCAAACCGAATAAAGAAAAGGCTCAATGAAAGGCCAGATTCAGCGCACTGTATAAGAAAGATTGTTCTGGAGCGAAAAAACGCTGCGCATCAACTGTGTTCGCACGGCCTACCGCTAACCCTGAACAGCTGGCTAAAAGATGATGGTGCTGTCTGCAGAGGGCTCGCCGTAAACATAGGCGATCCAGGCCTTCTGGAGGGGGTCGGGGCGGAAGTCGACCATGGGGGTGAGCGGCAGCCAGCGGCGCCGGTCCTGAAGAGAGCCGTCCTGCGAGAGCATGGTGAGGCGGCCCGCCGCCTCGAGCGCCCGCAGAGCCACGCGGCTGGCGCGCTGCTCGCTCCCGCCGCGCATCTGGTAGACAAGGTCTTGAATTTCGATATCCGCGAGGCCGGCGTCACGGAGGCGCTTGAGGACTCCCATGTACATGTGGAGGTCCTCGATCGCAGGCCTGCGGTGGCAAGGGCGGTCCACTTGAATGAATCTTTGCGCACCCGAGAAAGCGAACTACGAAGCGATCCTGCCGCTGAGGCGCTTTCTTTTGCTTAAGCTCAGTTCCGAAGCTCAGTTAACGCCCGAATTAATTGCTCACTGATCTCGCTTGCTGTTCACTCGCTGCAGCTGCACACTCGCCGCTCTTTGTTATTCACAACTCGAGTGCTCGGTTTGCCGCCCGGCGCCGAGCTCGAGGGGCAGCCACCGGTGCGCCAACGAGGTCGGCGCAGCGGTACCCGGTGCAGGGGCGGGCAGGGCCGCAGCCACCGGCACAGCTAGGAAGCGGCGCAAGCGGATTTGCGGTGCAAGCTCAAGCACGAATGCCGGGCAGCGTGCTCGACTGCGGGCAGCGGCGCGTGCTCGGTACGCATGCGCAGTGCTGCGGTGCAAGCTTGCAATTGATGCAGTGAAAAGTAGTCCAGGCGGCACGGGTACCGGGCGGCGTACGCGGCGCACTGCAGCTGCGCGCGAGGAAGCGGAAATCTAGAGGAGACAGGTAGAGAGAAGTGGTTCCATGCAGAATCGCGCAACGAAGATCGATCGCGAGCTCGAGAGCAAGGCGTACGCGACGCACTGCGAGGAAGCCGAATTCGAAATCTAGAGGAGACAGCTAGGGAGAACTGGTTCCATGCAGAACCGCGCAAGGAATTCGAAGACCGGAATTCGAATGAGAGAGAAGTTCGTTTCCAGGCGAGGAAAACTGGTCTTCGCCCTCGGCATGGACGGCCGCAGCGACAAACACGTGGAGCAACCCAATTTCGGCCCATTTTTTTCCCGCGTTGCAAACTGGACCTAGAAGAAATTTTGGCTGAAGCGAGGGAACGGGAAGCAAGGGGGGAAGACCTTCGGTCTTCTTTCCCCCCTTGCAATAATTAAAGCTTACTAATTATAAGTTATGCATGCATGCGCATTGCGGGCCAACATTACTATGTCATGATCATACCTAGAGTTCACCCTCCCGCAGGCTTCGGCCTTGTTGGAGGAGCGGCGCGCTCGTTCAACGGTTTGGCTGCTGCTGACGCTGATGATCAGGCTGCCTCGGATGTTGACGATCGCGAACACGATTCGGAGTCTGGTGCCGGTTCTCGTCGCTCTGGTTCGAGCTCTGACTCTGACTCGTCCGATCCGGCGCTCCTTCTTTCGAACTTCGGCGAATTCGCGATCGGGCGGTGCTGGCGACCCCGTCTCTTCGCGTGACATCGATTCTGTTCTTAGCTCCGGAATCCAGCGGAGTTCGCCGTTCGTGGGAATGTCCCGTTGGGGATCCCTGGTGGCCCATGGTCGCCCGCCTCCTGCGCCGTCTCCTCCTGTCCTGGCCCCCATATATAGTCACCCTTGGGCCCGTCCCCATTCCTGCTCTCGCTGCCCCTCTCGACGCTCCTTTCACCCCATTCCCTGCGGTCCCGATTCCTGTGCTTCGGATCGGATCCTTGGCCCGGCCCGCTGGCCCCGCCTCTACCTCCTCCCTCCTTGCAACTCGCTGTCACGGGGCCTCTTCACTTGCCGGTTCCCCGGCAAGTCCCTGGTCATCTTGCAGCTCCGTACCCCTTCTTTAGCTTACCTCTTCCCCTCGCTCCTCCACTTCCGCCCCCGCGCGGCCCATGGCCACTCAGTGTGACTTTCTGACGTACTCCTGGTTTAGCCCCCTCTTCAGCCCATCCTTCTTGCTCCCGCTTCTGCCACTGTGACGTCACCGGGCGGCACTATCTTTTTGCATGCACCCCCCCGCCGCTACGTCCCCGGTCTCTTTGCGTCTGCATCCACTTACCCGGATTCGAGTGCAAGCCTCCTCGCCTCCAGAGCTCGCGATCGCCATCACTCCGGCCTCCCTCGCCTCTGCTCTCGATTCTCCATACCCTTCGAACAGCTGCACTCTATCTCCTTTTCACCGCAGATTCTCCATACCCTTCTTCGTGTCTGTCCTCCTCTATATATCACTAGATCTAGATCTGCTCGGTCGACGTCTGGTTCGCTTCTCGTCTCTTTTCGATCTGCCTCTGTGCCTTTCCTCTTTTATTGTCGATTTTGGCTTTTTAAATTTGTCTTGTCATTCTTCGTGCTCTTGTCTTAGTTCCTTTATTTTTTTTGTCCCTGTGCCCCCGAGACGTCGACTGTGGGCCTGTGCCGGCTGTGCGGCCCTGTGGGCCACATGGCACAGGCCGCCGAGGCCGGTAATCACCAAAAAAAACATCACTATGATTAATTAACTTTTTTGTTGAGAGACTACGCCGTCACTACGGTGCATGGGGCAAGTTCCCCGGGCAACATTGCCGAAATGAATTCAAAAATTTTCAAGACCGAACATGCATGCGCATGCGCAATTGGGGTACATCAATTGCAAGCAAGTTTAGCACAGGCCAAGCTGGCCAACCTGCTGCCAGGCGCCGGCTGCTGGGCCTACGTTACGCTACGTACCGTAGAACAAATAAACACCGCGCCCACTTAATTACCGCGGCACCAAATTACCGCACCGAGAATATCGAATTTGTTAAAATTTAAACGCGGTAATTTGGTACCGCGCGCGGTAATTTGCTGTTGAGAAGTCGCCCCATACAGTACCCCCCATAATTACCGCCCCATACAACCCTGAAATTTGTAAAAACGCGGTAATTTGGTGCCGCGGTATTTTGCTCTGTGGCGGCCCACTACTAGGGGGCCACTAGCTGGCGGGCCGGGTTTTAAAACGCCGTAATTTTCAAAAGTTTTATGCCGCGGTAATTTAGTGCCCGATCGCGACGGTATTATACCGTAGACTGGGTCCGTACTACCGGGGTACTCCGTAGTACGTCGGTTACGGTCGGTATACTATACCGTGTAACACTTAATTAATGCGCCGGTAATTAATGCGTTTTTGGACCCCAACCCCTAGTATGGATAGTAATACGGTACCAAATTAATGCGTTTCGAAGCATTTTGGCTGCTGTAGGGGGTACATAACGCACTTTTCTTAGCGTTTCGATATTAATGCGGTCCCAAATTAATGCGTTTTGCCAGCAGAAAACGCATTAATTTGGGACCGCATTACTTAAGTGCGCGCATTACTTAAGTGTTACACGGTACGTACCTCAGGGGCCAGGGCCCCCGGCCCAGGCCCCAGGGGCCAGGCCAACCTGCGGTCCGCTGCGGAGGCTAGACGTAATATTACGTATACGAGCTGGCCAACTGGCCAACCTCAATAGCAAGTTATTAGCAAGTTAAAAATAATAGCAACTTTGCCAAAAGTACGTTGGCAAGTTGGCCGGGCAACTTGCAATTCAAGATTGCAAACTTGAAAGGGGGATCGATCATCGGATAATGTTGATTCGATATGCCATATTATGGCCCATATACATATGCATGATACTAGTAGATCAATTGCAATCCATCACGCGCACGTGCTGCGCATGCGCTGCTGATGCGCATGCGTGCAGTGCCGTCACTGCACGACCGTCGGTCCGGGCCCCGGGCCCCCGGCGCCCCGCCGGGCCGGCGGCGCCCGGCGCCGGCCCCCGCGGGCCCCCGCCGGCCCCCGGGCCCGGCCGCAGGCCCGCAGCGGGGGCGGCGCCGGCGGGGCGCCGGCGGCGCCGGCCGGGCGGCGCCAGCTCAGTCACCTCAGTGCACTGCATGCGCATGCGGCAGCGAGCGGAAGGCTGCGCCGGACCCGGAAACTTTGGCCCGGAAGCGCTATCGGAGTACTAGCTGTACTACTGCTGCGCTAGCCGCTGAGCGCTGGTCGCCACCGTCATCGGAAGGCACTGGAAGCAGATCATCGGATCGATCAGCTCCAAGAGCGCTTCTGGGGTGCGGCTCGGGCGTCTTACGGTGGCAGACGACGTGGCGACTCTTGGTCTGCCAGAGGCCCACAGCGCGAGCTCGCCGCGAGTGCGGTGGCGCCGGCACTCGCCGGCGAGCTCAAAACGATCGAAGGGTCGGCCTGGCGACATCAGCGTGGCCGCAGCTGCAGGGAGCCATGACCATGACCATATGCGGGGCCGGCCTGACAGGTGCAGGGCCCGCGCTCGGCGCGCGCACAACAACGAGAGTTGGATCGCTCAACTCCGCGATCGGCGCTTTTTGCAGGTGAAGGGCAGGGCGGACTCTCTCCTTGTGCAGAGAAGGCTGGTCTAGATCTAGATCACCCACCGGTGCCGCTGCCGGTGGTGGTGCAGCTGGACCAGCTCGTCAGCGCGCTGGGCGCCCTTCACGTCGAAGAGGAGGCGGAGGTCGAGCTCGCCGCCAGCTCCGCCGGCTCCTCGCCCTCGGCCCCCGCCCCCGATCCCCTCTCGCCCACGTGCACCCCGCTGCCGCCCGCGCCGGCGCCACCGGCAGCGCCGCCCTTCGCAGTCGTGATACAGCTACCGGCATCGCAATGCGTGCGTCGCGCGCGTGCCCCCCAGCGGGGCCCCCGCGCGCGGGCCTGAGGGGTGCGGCGCGCAGGCGCCGCCCTTCTGGGCGGGGGAGGATGATCTCGCGGCGCTCGCCGCGGAGGCGGAGGCCTCGGCCGCGGCGGGGCTCCTCGGCTCGGAGGAGGGGCGGGCAGGGGCGGCGCGGGGCCTCGCCGACCCCCGCATCCTCGCCACGCCGCTCTTCGGCAGCTTCTCGGGGCGGCGGCGCCTGCACGCGCTCTTCGCGGCGCTGCGGGCGTCGACGCCGGACGCGACGGGGACGCGGCTCGTGCGGGCGGTCGTGCGGGCGCTGGCGGAGGCGCTGCTGGAGCCGCTGCCGGCGGCCGGCGAGGGGGCGGGGCCTTCCGGGAGGCGGACGTGGGGCGGCTGCTCGAGCTCGCCGCCAACCTGGTGGAGACGTGCACGACGTGGACGAACCGCGCCGACCCGCACCACTTCCTCCTCGAGCCGCGCCTCGCCGACCGCCTCGCCCTCTGCGCCGCCGACCTCGCCCTGCCCTTCGCCGCCAGCCGCGGCCGCTGCACGCCCGCGCCCTCCTCCTCCGCGCCAACATCCACCGCGCCGTGCGCGCCGCCTCCCCCCGACTGCACATGCGCCGCAGCCGGCCCTCCCGTCCGCGCCAGCGCTGACGCCGGCCGCAGTACGACCGGGCGGGTCCCGCCGTCGAGCTCTACTATGAGGCGCGCCGTGCCGCCGGCGCCGCGGGCGCGCGCGGCGCGCTCCGGGGCTGACGCGGCGCAGGCGTGGTCGGACCTGCGGCGGAAGGGCCTCGTACCCAGCGACGAGGAGGCCGCGCTGATCCCCCGCCTCGCCAACCTGCTCTGTGCGCCCCGCCCGCTCGACCGCCCCCGGATCCGGAGGCACTGACCCCGCTCCAGTCGAGACCTGCCAGCCGCGCACCGGCCTCTTCGGTCCGCGCTCTCCGCCGCCGCGGCCAGCCGCCTCGCCTGATCACGACGGGGCGGCAGTGGCGAGTTCGGCCTACTTGCCCCCCGGGGCGGCCGGCGAGGAGCGCATCGTGGCGGAGTTCCATCTCGCGCAGCTCGCCAGTGCGAACGACGCGAAGCGATGCGCCTTCCCCGCGCGGGGCCTCTCACGCGACGCGCCGCAGTGACCGCGCAGCACTGGAGTAAGGAGTATGCTGCGGCCGAGCGCCACGGCCGCCGGTGCCTCGAGATTGCCGAGGGCCTCGAGCCGCGCTCCTGTAGGCGCGGCCGTCGCCCCGCTCCGTGCAGAGCGTCCGCACACTGACCCGCAGCGCGCAGTGTGCTGAAGCTGCGCGTGCTGGTGGAGCTTATGACGATTGCTAACTTCCGCCGTGCCTGCCCCGTCTCGTCCCGCCCCGCCCCGCCCTGATTGAGCCCGCCCGTGGCCGCCGCGCAGTCCAGCCCATCTCGCTCATGTCGTACGGCAACCAGGCGCTGAAGATCGCCTCTTCGCTCCACGTGCGCCCCGCGGCCGCTCCAGCGCCGCCCCCCGCGCCGCGGCGGGGCGCCCGCGGAAACTGGGCTGGGCGGGGCAGGACCCGAGCCTCGGGGACCTGGATCTGCTCGCCTACTACCGCTACACAAAGCTCTTCGTGCGCCCGCCCCGCCGCGGCGAGCAGCCGGCGGCCCGGCGCCGCCGCGCAGCGCCTCAAGTTCAAGCCCCGGCCGCGGCGTCGTTTGCAGGCCCCCATCAAGTCTCTCATCTGCGTCTCGAGGCTTTGTGTTGCCATTGCCAAGGTACCCCTCCTCTCTCCCCTCCGCCACCGCTCCTCTCTTTCTCGCCAGAAGGGGTCGTTTATGGTACGGGCGCCGCGCAGCGGGGGGAGAGCGCGGGGGCGAGCCCGATCCTGGCGCACGGCCTCTTCCAGCTCGGCGAGCTGCACCTCGCGGCCGGCGACGCCCGCGCCGCCGCCCGCTGCTTCGCCGCCGCCCTCTCCGCCCTCGAGCCCTTCTCCGCCCTCTACCCCCCCGAGCACCCGCGCCGCGCCCGCCTCGAGTGGGCCCTCGCCGAGCTGCGCGCCGACCGCCTCCCGCCGCCCGCCTTCCCCCCGCCCGAGCCCGTCCAAGCCTTCGCCGCGCCGGCAGCCAGCCCCGGGTCGCCCGCCTCCCCCAATTGCAACCAGCCGCCCTCGCCGTCGAGCTCCAGCCGGACCTTCGCCGGCACTTTCCTCGCGCGCCGCGCCGACCCGACGTGCAGCCCGATACCATCTGACGCCTCCAGCGCCCCCTCACCCTTGCGCTCCCCACGGGAGCACAGAGCGCCATCCAACCCCTCCTTCGCCGCCTCGCCCTCTCCCTCGCGTTCCCAGCTGCAGCAGGAGCCTGCGAAGCGCCGCTCGACCGCGGGCCGGCCGCGGCGGCAGCGGTCCCCCTCGAGTGACGACCCGAACCTGCGCGGCAGCATGCGCAAACCCCCGCCGCCCATCCTGCCTCGGCCAGACCCGAGCGAGCTCGCCCCCGTCCCGTGCATCACCGTCTTCGGATTCCTGGCCCCGTCCAACATCATCCCCGCGGCCAGCGGTGCCGGTGCCGGCGCCGTCAATATTCAAGATTTTCCTATCGCCAGCGCTGTCGACGAGCGCGGGCCTGCCGGCGCCCCCCTCGCTGCCATCGATATCCGGCCGCGGCCCCTCAGTTACCCCTCTGACTAGAAGGTCTAGAATTCGAGCTAGTACTTTTTCATCTCCGAGGCTCCAATATATTTCAAATTTGACACACAGAGCCCCGGCCCAGATCTAGACGCGGCGAGCCGCGCGCCATGGCCGCGCGCGCTATTTTCAAAGTTTCAGAGAGCCAGCGCTAGCCGCGGCCGCGGCCGCGGCTAGTACGTATACTAGCTATACTGCAGTACGTAGCGACAATTGCAAGCTTAATCCGTCGTTGAAGCCGAGCCCACCCGGGTACAGCAATTCGGACTTTGCAATGTCGGCGGGCGGCAAGTACTTGCGGTTAGGAGACGAGGAGGAGGACGGGGATGAGAGTTCGAAGACCGCACCGCAGCGGCCTTCGCCTCCGCCTCAACCAGAACTGGACTTTCAGGGCGAGCGCGCCCCCGAACGCACGAGCGGCCCATTCTGATGCGCTATGGATCATCGCAGACTTCGGCACCGTCAACGGCGCGGCGCCGACGGGTTCAATGGCTGCTGCTCCGTCGTCGCGCGGCGGGATGCCCGTCATGCCCACAACTGGTCACTCCGCTTCACTCCGCTTCGCTTCACGGGCTCACGCGGCGCGCGACAGGCCTGTCATACGAGCCGCTCGGGCCGCAGCAGCCCCAGCAGCCGCAGCAGGCGGGCGTCGGCAGCTTCCTGTCCATTTCGTACTACCGGCCGTTCTTCGACATTGACACGCGTGAAATGTGCGCCTCCCGCTCTCCCTGGACCGTACTCCGCCGATGACGGGCGCAGACTGACGCGGCTCACGCTGGCGCTGATGCCGATGAAGGGCGGGATCTACGAGGGCGGGCTGGCAGCACCGGACCTCTACGGCCCCTTCTGGACCTGTGCGCACCGCGCCCGCCGTGCCGCCGGCGCGCAGCGCCGGCGGCCGAGGCCCCGGGGCGCAGGCACGACGCTCATCTTCCTCATCGGCGTCTGCGGGAACCTCGTGAGCCGCCTCTCCTTCACCGCGACCGACGACAAGCCCAACTGGGAGTACGACCTCACCAAGGCGCGCCCCCGCCCCCTGCTTGGCCCCCAGTTCCCGGCTAACCCGCAAGCGCAGATGAGCGTCGGCATGAGCGTCGTCTATGGGTACGTCGGGTTCGTTTCAGCGGCTCTCGTGCGCCATTTGCTCCGTCCCCCCAACCCCCCTCCAACCCCCCATCCTCCGCGTCCCGTGATCGCTGTACCCCGGCCAGTGGGCCTACCTGCGATTCCAAGAGACGGGCGCGCGGTTCGTGGAGACCCTCTCCGTGTACGGCTACAGCCTCGCCGTCTTCGTGCCCATCTTCGTCCGTACCCCGTCCCGTCCGCACGGCGCATATGATCCCCGGGACCTGACTGTACCCCCCGTCCAAGATTCTGGGCGTCATCCCGTTCGCGTGGCTCCACTGGATCCTCATCCTCGCCGGCTTCTGCATGTCCTCCTACTTCCTCTTCGTCAACGTGCGCCGTACCCCCCTGCCCACCCCCTATCCCCCTTCCCTTATTATACCCCAGATGCGGCTGTACCTCCCCGCGGCGCCGGGGGCCCGGTACATGGTCCTCGGGGCCTGCGGCGCCTGCCACTTCGGCCTCGCCCTGGCCTTCAAGCTGTGCGCCCCGCCCCTCTCGGCCCCCTCGGCCCCCTCTCAGAGTCTGATGCCCTCCCAGGTACCTTTTCGAGGTCTGAGCGCACGCGAGGGCTGCCAATATGCGCCGTCCTCTCCCCTTGCCCTGGCACACCTCCTCCCTTGCAGCACTTTTTGTCGATTTTTACCAACCAGTCGAGTTTTCTCCTGCAGCTGTCTGTGCAGTACTAGTTAGGCACGCACGCAGCCGCTCAAGTTCGAGGGAATCCGAAGGAGGGGAGGGAGAAGAGGGGAGAGCTAGCGCCTTGCGGTCCGAGATCTAGAGCTAGGAGGCATGCAGGGCACTGAATATAATTATAAGAGATTCTAGCTATAGAGGAGAAGAGCTATATAGATAGGCCAGGAGAGCTCGGAGACGTCGACGGGGCGTACATGTACAT
Organism: Cyanophora paradoxa; assembly: GCA_004431415.1. NCBI lineage: Eukaryota > Glaucocystophyceae > Cyanophorales > Cyanophoraceae > Cyanophora > Cyanophora paradoxa. Next base: position 84,072 of record QPMI01000150.1, read on the forward strand.
TAGAGAAAGAGATGAGCGCCTACGACGAGCCCGATTCGGCGGGCAGCTGCAGGCGGGCAGCTTCGCCAGCTTTGCAGTGCTGGATTTGCCTCGGGGGCGCTTCGGCGAGCGACGCGGAAGAGGAGACCAGGGGCGGGCGAGGCGGGAAATGCGAGCTCGTTCACCCCTGCGCGTGCTCCGGCGCCGTGCACCTCGAGTGCCTTCAGAGATGGCGATCCCGATGCCGCGGTGAGCCCCGCGCTTCCGCGCGCGCGCGCGCCGGCGTGCGGAAATTAAACGCGAATTTCGGATTCGATGATTTTTCGAAGGTAAGCCCGGCTTCATGTATTGTGATCTTTGCTTGTCACCCTACGTCGTCCCGGCGCCTCTTCTCAGGGTGCGCCGCGCCGCGCCCCGCGCGCTGATCTCGCGAATCCGCAGCTAGATCCATATTTCCTCCGACTCTGCCATCGATCTCGAGCTCACGTTCGCGGCGCAGGCGAAGCAAAGATGCAAAGGTGACGCGTCCGACTGCGACTCGGACGATGACTTCGAGGGCCTTAACGCCGCGCCGCCTCTTGCCATCCTCCTCGTCCTGGTATGTCGTTTAATAAATGAATATTCGTTTGAATTCGAATTTGCAGGCCGGACTATATGCCCTCTGTGCTTCGGTGGTGCTCGGTTCGGGCTTTCGCTCTCGCCCTGCTGCCCGGAATCTGAACGCGAGCGTCGGCCTTTCGCATGTCCAGGTTATCTCGGGCGCATTCTTCTTTATTGGACCACCGGCGCGCTGGTTTTCGTCTCGAGCTCTTCTTTTCATTTCGCTGCGAAATAAAATTTCTAACACTGGGGCGAAGGTCTAGAATACCACCTCATCGCTCCGATCGACGGGGTCCACATGCTCGTCCGCTCTCTAATTATAAATTGTCCAATTTTTGCCCCGGACCGTGACCTACTGCTCATGCCGTCGTGCACTGGCCATGGGGCAGATGGGCGGGCTCCTCTTCGTGCTCCTGGTGGTGAGCATGGCGGCGTGCCGCGCGCTCTTCACGAGGGGCGGCGGGGCGTCGACGCTGCGCGCCCTCCGCGGGCTCCTCTTCGAAGTCGCGGTGCGCGTTTGCACGCGTGCAGATCTAGATCCCATCCTCGAGCGTCTTCGCTTTAGTGCTGACGAGTGCGTGCACCCGCGGCCGCCCCCGATCGCGACGTCGATCTATCAAAAGGTAGTTCGAAGCCGGCCCTTATAATTACACTTACGTAGTGCGGAATTTACAGCCCATTTAGGAGGGCTTGGGCATGCGCAGGAGCCGGCGGCGGCCGCGGGACCCGCGTCGTCAACGGCGACAGGCGTCTGGGCCCAGACGAGGCGGCGCGAGTTCGAGGCGGGCAGGGGCCTGGCGCCGCCCCTCGGGCTCCTCAGCAGCCTCGATGCCTGCTTCCTCCTCCCGTGACCCTGCCGCGGGGCCCTGCCCATGGCCAGACGCGCCGCGCACCCCGCCAGCGGCTCGATGCGGAGGCACCCTGTACTGTACAGATAGCTCATGATCAGGTCGCGGCCGGCGTCTAGTTATATTTATAGGGCTTAGCTGATGAATCTGACTGCAGTAACTGCTTGTTTAATTATGAGTGAGAAATCGACATAAGTGGAATCGATTTTCAAAATTGAAAGTGCCTGGCAGTGCTTGAAAATTCCTACTTCCTGCTCTATTGATATCTGATCTAGGCTTGGACGAGCTGCGCTAAGCGATGGAGATGTGAAGCGGAGCTAAATTGAAGGAAACCTCGTTCAGAAAACCTTTCTGGCCATGGGGTACCCGCGGATCCAGATTCGCGATCGGAGGGCGAAGGGGGGCGAGCAGAGCGGCAGGGCGACGCGAGAGAGGCGCCGGCGCCCCGCGAGGGCGAGGGCGAGGGCGAGGGCGAGGGCGAGGGCGAGGAGGGGCGGCGCGGCGCCGGCAGGGCCCCCGGTCAGCCCCCTCCACGCGCCGTACGCCCACGCCAGGAGCGCCGCGTCGGGGCCGTGCCAGCCTGCGCGGCCCCTTCTCGAGGCGCGAGGCCTAGGGGGCGAAGGCGAGGGCGGGGCGGGGCGGGGGCGCATGCGCACTGCTGCCGGCGATGTGGGAGACGAAGGCGCGGTCTTCGTCTCCCCCGTAGAGCGCGGGGGGCAGCACCAGCACCGCCCCGCGCTGCCGCCGCTCGCGCTCGCGCTCGCGCCGGCGCTGGAGTCGCCGGCCGGGGCAGGGGCGGGGCGGGGCGGGGGCGCGAGGAGGCCGGCGGCGTCCCAGCGGGCGGCGGCGGGCACCCCGACGCTCTCCACGTACTTGGCGAACTGCCTCGGAGGGAGATCAAATCAGATGATCTTGAAAGCAGCTCAAGCCAAGGCCGTCGGGCGGACCTCGCGGGAGAGGTAGAGGCTCCCCGTGGAGAGCATGACGGTGAGGAAGGGGAGGGGGCGGCGGCGGGCGGCGGCGGGGAGGCCGGCGGCGAGGCGGCGCAGCAGGGGGTGCCCCGGCGCCGCCGCCATGAAGTCGTTCGAGAGGCCGTACGGCACCGTCGCCGGCAGCACCGCCTGCCCGAGCCCCAAATCAGAGGCCCCCGCGCTCAGCTCAGCTCACGCTCAAGGTGGGTGGGGGGGGTTGAGAGAGGGGAAGGGGGGAGTTGCGCACGGGGGCGGCGCGGAGGGCCTCCGGGGGCCGCTGGCAGGCGACGTCGAGGTCGGCGTACACGCCCCCGAGCCGCGCCAGCAGAAGGTACCTGCCCGGCCCCCAGGCGCGCGCCCGCTCGGATTCGAAGAGCTCGCGAGGGGCGCGGGCCGGGCCCCCCGCGGGCCCGAGGGGGCGCCGGCCAGGTGCGAGGCGCACCTCAGCGCGTCCGCTCGCTGTTCGTGGGGGTTACGGGGCCGAGATCAGCAGGTGCACCGGAGGGGGGTGGGGAAGAGAAGGGTAGAAGGGGGGGGGGGGGGGGGGGGGGCACCTGGATCGCGTAGGGGTAGGCGTCGTAGGTCGGGAGGATCTCGGGGTACTCCCGCGCGACGAACTCCCTCCCCGACTCGTCCGTCCAGAGCCTGTACTCGTACCTGCAACAAGGGGCTTGCGATCGGGTCCGAACCCCCGGCGCATCGGGGGGTACGTGTTTCTCAACACAAGCGTACCCCGCCTTCGTCAGCGCCTTCCAGGTGTCGACGGCGGGGCGCCACTCCTCGGGTACGTTCTCGTCCCGCCACTGCTCGTCGGAAGCCGAGGGGGTACATGTCACGCGGGGCAGGCCTAGGGTCCGGGCCGGGGGGGCCGAGCCCACGGCCCGGGGGGCACGGACGATCTGGTGGATGAGGGGGGGCACGGCCTCCAGGGGGGGGTGCTGCTTCCTCAGGTCGAAGTCGCGGGCGAGGAGGCGGAGGAGGGCGGGGTCGGCCTCGGGGCGCCAGCTGGCCGCCAGCACCTCGGCGACCTCCAGGCAGGGGGAGAGCCACGCGGCCGCCAGCGCCAGCCCCGCGAGGGCCGCCGCGAGCGCCCCGATCGCGAGGCGCAGCCTGCGCGCCGCCGGGCGCGCACGGAGCCGGAGGCGCAGGGCCAGCTGCGGACTCCGCCCGCCATGGGCGAAGGGCAGCGCGCCGGCGCCGCGGCCGCGGCCGCGGCCGCCGCCGTGGGAGACCAACTCCAAGCACGGGCTGAGTACAGACATCTAGCGCGTTAACGTTCCGAATCCTGGACGGGACCTGTGCAGTCGCGGCGCGAAAGGACGCGTGAGTGAGCGCCGAAGGCCTAGGACGCGTACGCGCGCGTGAGTGAAGGAAGGAGCTCTGCCTCTAGATCTAGATCTGCATACATGCGCAGTGCATGCATATGGCCCGTGCGCGCGCGTGGAGGCGCGCGTAGCCCCGGGAAGGCCAAGGATCTAAATCTAGATCTAGCGGAGGCGAATCGCACCGAGCTGCGAATCGCTCCACTCGTACGGCGCGGACGTTTTGGGCTCTCCGGATATCGATCCGCCCGCGGCCGTACGCGTTTGGCCGCGCGGCCTGCGAGTTCGAAGCAGCTGCTCTGCTTCAGGCGAATCTACAGAAGAGGCTGCAGTCCTCGCACGTGTGCTGCATCAGCCTGCATGACGGCCGCGTAGCCGCGGCCTCGGATGTCACGGCGCGCGCCGGTGCCGGCGCGCGCGCGCGAGATATCGATTCTAGAACGCTCCGGATCCTTCTCACTCTTGCTCGCCGGCGCCGCCCTCCCCGCCGCGGCCGGGCCGAGCGTCAACGCCGCGCAGGGCGGCGAATGCACAGGAGAGCTCGTACGCGTGCTACTTCGACGACGCCCGGGGCACGTGCCTCGGCGACCTCTACTCGACTGCTGGAGGTGCGCTGCCCCCGTTTCCGACTGCGTGCGATGCGCGTTTGCTGATCCAGGTGGATTCCGAGGCAATGCAGACGCTGGGCAGGAGAAACTGCTCAGTCAGGTCGTTGTGGGGGTACGGTACACTGGGGGGGGGGGCGGGGAGGGGTAGGCTAGACTGCGGAGCTCGCATGCGAACGACGTGCACGTGATCATATGCATGATGGAGAAGCCGGCCGTACGTGTTGAGCCGCCGCTGAGCCTCGCGCGCAGCGTCGACCTCGGTCCGGTGCATGCATGCACGCGTGCAGCTCGGTGCGCATGCGACGCGCGCGCGCGCGCATTTTTGAATTCGCGATCGCTCTTTATCTATATCGATATCATGATCACTGCGGCGTATGCGCCGCGCGCCGCGGCCGCGCGCTGTACATGTCACGTGCACTCCATGCGCCATGGCTCGCTATGCCATGATGTATAACAATATATAAATAGAAGCTGCAGCGCTATACAGCTAGCGCAAAAGCTTCAATAAAGTCACCATAGTTGGCTTAGGATGGGAGAAAGGGCCTCTACTCTAAGCATACTGTCGGATGCAAGCAAATACTTGACGCGAGCCGCTGAGCTCAGATCTATAGCTAGATGGAAAGCGACATAGATATTGATGGAAAGGATCAAGACGTCCATTCTTAAGCTTGGCCTAGTTACCCAATAAGTGAGGCTAATTCTGAACTCCAAAAAGATTGCTCGGGACAAGGGAATGGCAGCTGTACAACGTGAAACTGAGAGGGTGACTGGCTGGAGGGTGAGAGGGTGAATATGAATGGTGGAGAGGCCAACGAAGAGAGGTACTACGGTATGGCGGCGTGCACACGATTTGCGGCACGAAAATAACGGAGCCTGGAAGGGCGTCTTGGGCTCGAAATCGAATGAAAACACGACGTGGTTGTCTCACTGAATGTCTGATGAGCCTCACTTGCACATGTGTTGCAGTAGGCATATACCTTCCCAAGTCCCTGTAGCCCTGTACCCATATAGTCAGTCCACCTGTACCCCTAATACACCACCTTGCCAGCTATCTAGCCTGGCAATACCCTCGCCGGAGACTCTACGCGCACTCCGTGCTGGCCAGCTGTCAACAGCAGCTGCGCCGGCCGAGTCCGTAGGAGCTCGGCGCGTCTACGCGGTGATGCAACCGTGCGCGGCTCATCCAACCAGCTAGAGACTTCGAGGGGACCACAAGCATCAGCTCGCGACTCCGGAAGCGGCCCCGCCCGCGGCCGTTTCGGTGGACGAAGGGCAACTTGGCTCTCGGGCCCATCATCAGCCCGGCAAAAATTGTTTTTCGAGGCCAGCGAGCGAGCAATCAGCTCTCTAGCTATAGGGGACACTGCCCGGGCAGTGGGAGCCCGCGGGTCGCGCACCGCATCGCGGCCGCGATCTTCGTAAGCTCCAGGCAGCTACGTTCGGAAGAGGCTTGCGGGGGCGTTTCGGCCACCCCGTAGGTCCGCCTTTCGTCGTAGTAAAGAGACGTCGTCAGGGGTCGTTTCGGCTGCCCCGCGCGCACGCTCTCGAGCCTTCCGGCGGCCCAGCTTCCAGCCGGCGGTCGCCAGCCCAGCTCGACACCAGGCGTGCGCGCGCGTGTGGGACGACGCCCACGGGCCGTACGCAGTGCTCGGAGGACTGGGGCGAGTGCGGAGCTCGACGGGCGGAGTGACGGCGGCGACTCTCGGAGGCGCGCTCACGACCTCGGCCAAGACCGCCACGACGCCCGCCTCAGCGCCGCGCATTCCACGGCCTTTCGAAGGGGGAGACTCTGCCAAAATTTTCGGCTCAGCTCGTCGCCAGCTCGCCAGCGATCAGCCAGCAGCCGCCCCGTACCAGCCCGCGGACAGCTGGCAGCGCCGCGAGCCCCGGCCTCATCCCCTCTCATCCCTTCTTTTTTTCCTTCATCTACTACCTCTCTACGATGTCGCGACACGGGCGGCCACCCCCGGTGACGACGGCGGGCATGTCTTCCATCGCGGCCATCACCCATCGACAGGCAGCTGAGCAGCAGACCTACAACCAGCGGCTCCAGTACACGGAGGCACCCGTGCAGATGTCGGTCGGCAAGGGAACTATCGTCTGGTCGTGCGCACGCCTCTGACGACGTCAAATGTCAAGCGGACGGTCAAGGAGTTCACGCGCGCCGCCCACACCAAGCCTTTCTTCCCCGGCGTCCCCTCGACTGCGGAGGAGCGGCGCCAGGCCAACTACACCCTCATGGAGTTCTCTCAGCTGCTCGCGGAGAGAGATCGGGCGGACTTCGCGCAACACCTGTACCGGCAGGAGCAGCATGATGCGGCGACGGCGCCACTCGTGGAGGCCGTCAACGTGCAGGACCTGGTGCTGGCAGGCATCCCACAGGCGGACATGCTACGGCGGACGCAGGAGCAGAACCGACTCGACGAACTGCGGCGGACGCTGGCGGCGGCGCAGCAGCGAGCACCCCAGCCTCCGCTACGTCACGTCGGAGACCTCACTCGTTGGCTCCACGCTCGCATCGACCCCGTCGACAAGGCCCGCATCACCAAGTACACGCGCGAGATGCACATGGGCCTGCGCCCCGACCAACACTTCGAGCTGACGGTGGAGGCCATCGAGCTCAGTGGCAAGACCCCGACCCCGGCAGTCGTCATGGCGTCGCTGGAGGAGCAGATCCTCCTCCGCCAGCAGCAGCATGCCGACGCCTGGGAGATGTTCGGCGCCGAGGCCCACCACCGGCGGAAGAACTTCGCGACGCTGGTCGACAAGGCCATGCCGCAGCTTCGGGATCTCTGCCGGCAGCTCGAAGCCGACATACCGGGCAATTGCAACCTCGAGCTTCAAACCTCCTCTTTCCTCGCAAGCGCCCCGATGATCTTCCAGCAGCCCCGAATCCTCAGCAACAGCTGGGACGTCAACCTGGGGGAGGAGGACACGAAGTCATCCGCAGCTCACGCGATCCGGATGGCAGCAGCGGCGTCGGCGGAATTCGAAGGGGGAGCGTTGTCCAACTCCGAGGAGACGTCGGCACTCTTCGGGGCGGGCGGCGGCCGCAGCGACTCGTTCGATGCGACACCGACCAAGCGGCCCCGCCAGGAGCTGGCAGCTGCAGCAGCGCTCGGCGCAGCAGATATTAGCACCCAGCCTACAGCCGCCCCGACGCCCAACTTCATCGCGCAAATTGTGCAGGCCACAGTCACATGCCTCCACAACAGGCTCGTGCAGGACGCAGCAGCGTACGCCACCTCCATGCAGCCGCAGGGTGCCCCCGTCAACACCTCCGGGCCAACGAACGCCGCCGGCACCGTTGACCTGTACTCCGACACCGAGAGCGACATCTACCAGCCCAACAGTGCCACCGCCCAGCAGAGCTCAAGCTCGAGTCTCCCGCTGGCCCTCTATCCCCCGCCCCCTCAGTCTCTTCCGTACCCGCTGCCAGTCAGCCCCCCTCAGCCCCCGTTCACGCTGCCGTCGCCGTACACCTCGATGCCGGCCGGCCTCCCCCAGCCCCCAGCGCCATCGGCTGCAGCTGCAGCATGGCCGGCCCCGCCCCTCTGCTGGCGCTGTCAGGCCCTCTTCCAGCTGCAGTGGCCTTACATGCATCGCGAGGATGACTACACTCAGTGTGCGGCGGCCTGCGCCTTGGCGGGCCTCCCGTTGCCTCTTGGAGCGCCGGCGCTCCCGCCCAACTGGCGGGCGCGGCTCGGCCTCTTCTGAGCATGTCCTTCGGCCCAGTGGCCTCAGGGGCGCCGGCCGGGAGGCGGCGCCCATGCCCCCCGGGGGCTCCCTTTCCCTACCCATCCCCAATTTCTCTCCCCTCACCTGCCTCCTACCCCCTACCCTTCCTCACTCTCCCTACCCGTACCCTGGCGCGGGGCTCACCTGAGCGCCCCAATCCGACTGCCCTGATCACGTACCCCCCTCCGCTTGACTGCCTGCTACCCCTTTTTTTTCCTCGCCTTCCCTACCCCGGCTCCCACCCCCTTCCCTGCGTACCCCTCTGGATCCCCCCCCCCCCCCCCTGCTGCCGGCGGCCGCGGCCCACCCCCGTACCCCAACGACGGGCTCATCTGAGCACCCTGATCCCCTTCCCCGCGTACCCCCCTCTGGATCCTCTCCCGGGGGCCGCCCCTCGCCACTCCTCTACCCACCCCCCCACCTCCCCCGCCGGCGCCCCCTCGGTGGCGGCGGCGGCGGACTGCCACGGCCGACTGTGGCGCTGCGCATGCGGCTGGGAGAGGGAGAGGACACGTCAACAAGATCCCAATCGCTGGGAAGCATATTTACTGGCTCCCCACGTTGCTCCATTCTCGGCTGACCGGTTTTTTCGGCGAGATGTCGACGTCTATGATCACCTCCGGGAGGGAGCGCGAGACGACGCTGGCGGCACGACGCCCGGGCGGTGGCCCCCGATCGCAAGCCCGACGATCCTCTGGGGGCCGGCGGCAGACGTGCCCAAGCTGCGCGAGGCTGGCTCCGCCCCCGAGGCATGCGACAGCACTCCGTCGAGATGATTTCGAATGAGGTGAGCCACGGCAGGCCCACCTGGCTCGTGCGCTTAAGAACGGCCACCGTGGCCATGCAAGCCATAGCGGCACCAAAAGCCATCGCGGCACGCAAGCCATGGCGGCAAAGTCACAGCGACTTGAGAGCCATAGCGGCTGAAAGCCATCGCGGCTTAAATTTTCCTGGCGAGGCCACCCGCCCCAGACGACCTTTCCGGCGAGGCATAGCGCCCCGGTGGATCCCAGGGTTGTTTTCGCAACGCAACGCTCGCGGGGGCAGTTTTCGCGCGCGACGCCTTGCCGTGCCGTCCCGCCACGCTAGCGCTGCGCCGCCACGCTGCGCCGCCGCGCTGCGCCGTCCTGCTGCACCGCCCCGCCCGCTGGCCCGCTCCGCTCTGCGCTGGTTCTACCCTCATTTTCCAAGAACCCTTCCCCCCTTCGAGTTTCTTAAAAACGCTAATTATGATCCCCTAGGGCCCAGCCCGCCTCTCTTTCACATGCCGTCCCGTGACAGCTTTTCTCAGCTGCTGTTCCACGGTTTGCCTCGTCACGTGCGGCATGTGAGAGGGGTGCTGGCTGGCCTCGGGGCCTGGCCGGTCGCCCTCCATCTGGGCTTGCTGCCCCCCCCCACCTCATCTTCTCCACGGCCCCAGCTCCCCCGGCGGCGATGCCGGCCCTCCCGCGGACCTCCTCCCCCTCGGCGGCGGCTCAGGCGGCTCGGCGACATGCACACCGCTGACGATCGACGTTCCATTATATATATTGTCTCGCTTGCGACGGCACGGCGGGGTTTTTGCCCGGTTTTTCCCCTGACCGTTACCGACCCTCGAGGGCATTCATCTGGCCCCGGGCGGCTTCTCCTTGCTCGCCCTCGATGGCAGTCCGTACGCTTCTTCTCGGACCTTTTTTTTCTCGGCCTCCTGCTTTACTTTCGATCTATAGCTAGCGCTAGCCTAGTAGCAGTGCGCGAGGACGCGCTCTCGTGAAATAGTAACATGTTGCAGCTCGCAGCTAAGATATATATGGGCACGCGTCCTTTGTATTCTCCAGCTCCTATACTTATAGTCAGACCCCTTATCGCAGGCCCTCCCGATCCATAGCATCTCGGAGGCTCTGAGGCTCGTACTCCCACATTTATATATGTACTCCCGCATCCATGTTGTACTCCCGCATACACGCTGGACCCATATATAGCTATATATATAGCTATATAGGATTGATATCTTACACGTTCAAACGGTTGGATCTTGCTTGTAGTAGTCTAGTTGGTATCATATCTTTCGAGTTTCGTTTTCGAGGCCGCCCGGTCGGTGAGCGCGTAGGCTAAATAGGCGCTCTGGCTTGAGGTTGGGACCTCAGTTCTTCTTCATCGTACACCGCTCTTAGCTTAGCACACCACGAGCCTCTCGTCTCGTGAAATAGTAACATCCCCTCGGCCAGCCACGAGCCTCTCGTCTCGTGAAATAGTAACATCCCCTCGGCCAGCCACGAGCCTCTCGTCTCGTGAAATAGTAACATCCCCTCGGCCAGCCACGAGCCTCTCGTCTCGTGAAATAGTAACATCCCCTCGGCCAGCCACGAGCCTCTCGTCTCGTGAAATAGTAACATCCCCTCGGCCAGCCACGAGCCTCTCGTCTCGTGAAATAGTAACATCCCCTCGGCCAGCCACGAGCCTCTCGTCTCGTGAAATAGTAACATCCCCTCGGCCAGCCACGAGCCTCTCGTCTCGTGAAATAGTAACATCCCCTCGGCCAGCCACGAGCCTCTCGTCTCGTGAAATAGTAACATCCCCTCGGCCAGCCACGAGCCTCTCGTCTCGTGAAATAGTAACATCCCCTCGGCCAGCCACGAGCCTCTCGTCTCGTGAAATAGTAACATCCCCTCGGCCAGCCACGAGCCTCTCGTCTCGTGAAATAGTAACATCCCTCGGCCAGCCACGAGCCTCTCGTCTCGTGAAATAGTAACATCCCCTCGGCCAGCCACGAGCCTCTCGTCTCGTGAAATAGTAACATCCCCTCGGCCAGCCACGAGCCTCTCGTCTCGTGAAATAGTAACATCCCCTCGGCCAGCCACGAGCCTCTCGTCTCGTGAAATAGTAACATCCCCTGTACGCCGTTAAACGTTCGACTTCTCTCAGAGTTTCTCAGTATCTTTCGAAATTCCTCAGCTTTTTGATTCCTTTAATTTCGTATATTTACAAGCAGGGGGGCAAGCCCCCCCGCACCCCCCCATTAACTGATGATCGATATCATGACCGTCGGACATAGCTATAGCGATCGCACGCGAATTCGAAAGAAACTTACACGCAGTAATGAATTTTTTCGCGATCTGGAATTCGAAGCATGTATACGTAGATCTAGATCTGCAGCTGCAGCTGAACTTCAATCCAATCGAGAAACGCGCAGCGTTGACGTCAGCGCCATACGCGTCGCGTCGGCCGCGCCGACCTCGATCTAGACTCTCAGATCTTGAGCTTCGGAAGCGGAGCTTCGGAAGATCTAGCTATAGATCGGAACTGTTACAATTAGCTATTATATATTTCGAATCTTGCGCAGTTTGCCAGATCTAGAACGCCGGACGTTTTCAGGACAAAAGAATTCGAATAATCTTCCTCGGCTTCGTCTTCAAATATACGGTCGCGGCCGCCGGGCACTTCATGATCCGAAGCGGGTGCTCATAAGCAGCGGCTTCGACAAAATCAGGATCACTGCTTTCGCGTGCGTTGACTTCGAATTCGAATTCACCTGCTGATATCGATGCGCCGCAGTGCTCCGTCTGCACAAGCTTAAGCATGCGCAGCAGCGCTAGCTACATGCGCAGCAGCACTAGTATGTACGCGGTTGCTAAGCGCAACTGCAGCAACGACAGCTGCTGCTGCTGCTCATGAATCATGATCAGCGGGCCTGCAGCTAGACTGCAGTGTGTTTCGGTTACTTTCCGTTACTTTTCGCTATCCGCCACTTAAGCTGTCCGTTACTTTCCGGAAACGTCCGTTATAATTATCCGCCACTTTCCGTTACTTCCGTTATCTGCCACTTTCCATGCACGCCACTGGCCAGCTTAAACTGCTGGGAAAAACTCGACTCACGCGACAGTCGCGCGGCTCGCGCCACGCCGTGACGTCGACGGCGCCGCGTGGCGGGCACTGGCGGCGGCCACGGCCAGCGCGCGCCGCAGCGCGCCGCTGCGCGCGCGGCGCTACCGGCCGAGGTACCCGCGGTGACACATGTACACTGTGACACGTCAACCTGAGTGAAGGAAAATCCGGTACGTCCGATCGGATCGAACCGGTAGTAGTAGTCTGGTACTGGCGAAGGCCGAGGGGTACCGGACCGTCGATCGGATCGATTCGATTTTAATTTGTTTAATAGAAGTTGCCCGACAGCTCACTGAAAGAGTCCTAGTCAAAGTCGACGTCGCGGCCCGGGCTCGCGATTGCGACGTATACCGTACGTCGCGATCGGCTCAATTTGCGAGCACGTGCACGTAGTACCACGTAGTAGCACGTACTACGGTACCGTAGTACTACGATCGCGTCCCGGCCCCCGGGTCCGCACGCATTTGGCGCGCACTACGACTGCGAATCCATGTGGCATGCATTAAATTTCTTTAAAACCCAAACTGGAACCGGTTTTCGATCGATCGATTTCGATCCGCGCGCGGCTGGGCAAAATTAAAATTGCGGTTTTTAATCAGGCGAAGCCTCTTTCAGGCGAAGCCTCTTTCAGGCGAAGCCTCTTTCAGGCGAAGCCTCTTTCTCAAACCCAAAAACCGCCGATATAAATTCCTTTTTTAACCTTTTTTTCCACTCAAGATCCCCCCTGCTAAATAATTTCCGCGTCGCACTCCCTCGAGGACGAATTATTAATTCTGCCTCGACACGGACGCGATTGCCGCTAATGACTCAGCTACCCTAACCCCCACAGACCTCTCTAGATCCATTTTTAGCGTCGTGGCTCCCCTAAGACGACCGCTCGCCCGTGGGCGTCGCGCGAAAATCGAATTTCCCTCTGGATCAATTCCGGTACTTAACCTCCGACAAATGCAGTCCGAGTCAGAAGGTGGGACCCGGTCCCGCCCGGTCCCGCGACGAAATCGCGCCAGGGACGCCCCAGAACGATACAGAATGCCGCGCGAGGGCGAGCGCATCGCCGCAAGCTCGATTTCAAGCGCCGTCGACGCTCCAGTGCGAAGAGTCGGCCGAAAATTTGATCCAGCGCTAGCCGGTCCCGCCCGGTCCCGCGACGCGCGCAATCGATGCGTACTGGCGCGCATGGACATAGCAGGGCCTGCGCACCCCCGAAATCCGCTTTTCGGAGCCGGAACAGCGCAGGAAGGTACCCGACGGCCAAAATTCGATCCTGCACGCGCCCTGACATCTTTCCGCGCGCCCACGCCGCGGCGCATGCGCGGAACGATAGCATAAGCATTTAAGATGTAGGCAAAGTCTTCCGCACGCTTTGCGTATGCGACGGGCCGCGAGGACCCAGCCGACCCCGAAAATTCGATCCTGCATGGACCTGCACATCTTTCCGCGCGCCCTCGCCTCGAGCTCCGCAGCCCCGCACATCGATGCTATAGCTATATGCATTCAAGATTCTGTTTAAGCGATTCGCAAGCTCTGTGCATGCGCCTGGCCGCGAGAACCTTGCCCCTCCCGGGCCTCCCTCTCAACAATATTATATATAATTCATCTCCTCTAATCTCAACCTGCTCCGGCCTCCCTTTATTTCCTCAGTACATTAATATTCCTCTAGTTATATTCCTCTAGCCGGCCAGCGGTAGCTGGACTGGCCGTCAGCCGGCCAGCTTCCAACCAGAAAGCTGTTCGCGATCGGCCAGGCCGCTGGCCAGTGCCCTATAGGCCTACTGTGACAGCCGCGAGGGCGTCCGCGAGGCTTCGCCGTACTTAGTGCTCCGCAGGAGCACGGATCTTGTCTCAAAACCAAAAACGAACGGGTCCAAATTCCTTTTTTAACCTTTTTTTCCACTCGAGATCCCCCCTGCTAAATAATTTCCGTATCGACACTCCTCAAGCCAGAATTATTAATTCTCCCTCGACACGGACGCGATTGCCGCAAATAACACAGCTACTCCAACCCCCACAGACCTCTCTAGATCCATTTTTAGCGTCCTGACTCCCCTAAGACGACCGCTCTCCCGTGGGCGTCGCGCGAATATCGAATTTCCCTCTGGATCAATTCCAGTACTTAACCTCCGACAAACGCAGTCCGACTCAGAAGGTGGGATCCGGTCCCGCCCGGTCCCGCGACGAAACCGCGCCACGGACGCCCCAGAACGATACAGAATGACGCGCGAGGGCGAGCGCATCGCCGCAAACTCGATTTCGGGCGCCGTCGACGCTCCAGTGCGAAGAGTCGGCCGAAAATTTGATCCGGCCGGTTCCGCCCGGTCTCGCGACGCGCGCAATCGATGCGTACTGGCGCGCATAGACATAGCAGGGCCTGCGCACCCCCAAAATCCGCTTTTCGGAGCCGCAACAGCGCAGGAAGGTACCCGATGACAAAAATTCGATCCTGCACGGGCCCGGACATCTTTCCGCGCGCCCACGCTGCGGCGCATGCGCGGAACGATAGCATAAGCATTTAAGATGTAGAAGACGACTTCCGCACGGTCTCTAAATGCGCCGGGCCGCGGGGACCCAGCCAACCCCGAAAATTCGATCCTGTCCGGACCTGAACATCTTTCCGCGCGCCCTCGCATTCTCGCGCATGCGCGTAGCTACTATCGCGCAGATTGAAACTTCTTGTTCAATCAACTCGAATAAATATTACGTGTGTACTCGCTAGGCTGGACTCGCTCCTCAACTGTCTCGCTCCCTTGCGCCACCTGAACTGGCCCAGTGCGCTCAACCTACTCTAGAGCTGTGCGAGCGGGGCACCGTGGCACCGGCGTGGGGGGTCCGGAGCCGGGCCAGCTCTCGAACGCCGTCCGAGGCTCTGGCGTACGAGCCAGCCCGGTGGCCCAGCTATATATACGGTAGCCGGCCAGGCCGCTGGCCAGTGCCCTATAGGCCTACTGTGACAGCCGCGAGGGCGTCCGCGAGGCTTCGCCGTACTTAGTGCTCCGCAGGAGCACGGATCTTGTCTCAAACCCAAAAACCGACGATCCTAATTCCTTTTTTAACCTTTTTTTCCACTCAAGATCCCCCCTGCTAAATAATTTCCGTGTCGCACTCCCTCGAGGCAGAATTATTAATTCTGCCTCGACACGGACGCGATTGCCGCTAATGACTCAGCTACCCTAACCCCCGCAGACCTCTCTAGATCCATTTTTAGCGTCGTGACTCCCCTAAGACGACCGCTCGCCCGTGGGCGTCGCGCGAAAATCGAATTTCCCTCTGGATCAATTCCGGTACTTGACCTCCGACAAATGCAGTCCGAGTCAGAAGGTGGGACCCGGTCCCGCCCGGTCCCGCGACGAAATCGCGCCAGGGACGCCCCAGAACGATACAGAATGCCGCGCGAGGGCGAGCGCATCGCCGCAAGCTCGATTTCAAGCGCCGTCGACGCTCCAGTGCGAAGAGTCGGCCGAAAATTTGATCCGGCCGGTTCCGCCCGGTCCCGCGACGCGCGCAATCGATGCGTACTAGCGCGCATAGACATAGCAGCGCCTCCGCACCCCCGAAATCCGCTTTTCGGAGCCGGAATAGCGCAAGAAGGTACCGGACATCAAAAATTCGATCCTTCACAGGCCTGGACATCTTTCCGCGCGCCAACGCCGCGGCGTATGCGCGGAGCAATAGTATAAGCATTTGAGATGTAGAAGAAGCCTTCCGCACGCTTTGCGTATGCGCCGGGCCGCGAGGACCCAGCCCACCCCGAAAATTCGATCCTGGACGGACATGTACATGTGCATCTTTCCGCGCGCCCTCGCACCCTCACGCGAGCGCATCGCTACAATTTTCAGTTGACTTCTTTTTAAAGCTTTTCGCAAGCTCTGCAGGCGCGACAGGGCTCGAGAACCCAGCCGACGCAAAAATTCGATCCTGAACGGGCCTGCACAGCTTTCCGCGCGCCCGCGCCGCGGCGCATGCACGGAACAATAGTATAAGCATTTGAGATGTAGAAGAAGACTTCCGCACGCTTTGCGTATGCGCCGGGCCGCGAGGACCCAGCCCACCCCGAAAATTCGATCCTGGACGGACATGTGCATCTTTCCGCGCGCCCTCGCATCCCCACGCATGCCCATCGCTACAGTATTCATTTGAGATCTAAACGAAGCCTTCCGCGACCTCTGTGGCCGCGACAAAGCACGAAAACCCAACCGACGCCAAATTTGCGATCCTGGACAGACCTGCACATATTTCTGCGCGCCCTCGCCTCCGCAGCCCTGCACATCGGTGCTATATGCGTTCGAGATTCTGTTTAAGCGATTCGCAAGCTCTGTGCATGCGCCTGGCCGCGAGAACCTCGCCCCTCCCGGGCCTCCTTCCCAACAATATTATATAATTAATCTCCTCTCAATCTGCTCCACCCTTTATTTCCTCAGTACATTAATATTCCTCTAGCCGGCCAGCGCTAGCTGGACTGGCCGTCAGCCAGCCAGCTTCCGAGTCCAGCCAGAAAGCTGTTCGCGATCGGCCAGGCCGCTGGCCAGTGCCCTATAGGCCTACTGTGCCAGCCGCGAGGGCGTCCGCGAGGCTTCGCCGTACTTAGTGCTCCGCAGGAGCACGGATCTTGTCAGGCGAAGCCTCTTTCGGGCGAAGCCTCTTCCGTAATCCGAAAACGAACGTGCCCTTTTCCTTTTTTTCCACCGCTCTCCGATTGGTCCGAGTGTCCAGAGTCGCAACCTCCGCAATGAAGGCGAACGGTCCCGGACATTACATAGCTGCCCGCGGACGTGACACTTATTTTTGGACTCGAAGCTCCCCTAAGACGACCGCTCTCCCGTGGGCGTCGAACGAAAAATCGAATTTCCCTCCAGGATCAATTCCGGTATTTATACCCCGGGGTTCGATCGCGAAATCCCAAAAAGTGGGACCCGGTCCCGCGACGAAAGCAAGCCAGGGACGCGCCAGAGCGGTCAGAATGACAGCCAAGAGCGCGCGCATCGCGCCAAGCTCGATTTCGGCCGCCGTGGACGCTCCAGTGCAAGGAGTCGGCCGCAATTTTGATGCTGCCGGTTCCGGCCGGTCCCGCGACGCGCGCATTCGATGCGTACTGGCGCACATAGACATAGCAGGGCCTGCGCACTCCCGAAATCCGCTTTTCGGAGCCGGAACAGTGCAGGAAGGTGCCCGACGGCAAAAATTCGATCCTGCACAGCCCCGGGCAACTTTCCGCGCGCCCACGCCGCGGCGCATGCGCGGATCAATAGTATATGCATTTGAGATGTAGAAGAAGCCTTCCGCACGGTCTCTAAATGCGCCGGGCCGCGAGGACCCAGCCGACCCCGAAAACTCGATCCTGGACGGACCTGCACATCTTTCCGCGCGCCCTCGCGTCCTCACCCGTGCCCATCGCTACAGTATTCATCTGAGATCTAAACGAAGCCTTCCGCAAGCTCTGTGGCCGCGACAGAGCACGAGAACCCCGCCGACGCCAAATTTTCGATCCTGGATAGGCCTACACATATTTCCGCACGCCCTCGCCTCCGCAGCCCTGGACATCAATCCAGTATGCATCCGAGACTCTGTTTAAGCGATTCATAAGCCCTGTGCATGCGCCCGGCCGCGAGAACCTCGCCCCTCCCCTCAACAATCTCCTCTCAATTTCCTCAGGGCCTCGAGCTCAACTACAGCTACCTGATTGGCAGCACCACTCCTCCCCTCATTATATTCTGCCTCAGCTGCACCAATTCCCCCGATTACAGAATTATATTTTCTCAGGAAATCTCCTCTCAGGACAACTCCCCCCATAATTATATTCCGTCGCAGCAGCCCTCCCCTCCCCTCTCCCTCCCCTGCCACGCCGCCAGCTGATTGGCAGCACCGCTCCTCCCCTCATTATATTATTCTCAAGCCCAATAATATTCCCTCTCACCAGCCCTCCCCTCCCCTCTCCCTGCTCCACCGACCCAGACACAGCCGCGACGGGCCGCGATGATAAAGGGGGACGCGAGGAGGGCTGCTGAGGCTTCGCCCGATGTTTGGGACCCGCAGGGGCCCAGGGCTTGTCTCAAACCCAAAAACCGACGATCCTAATTCCTTTTTTAACCTTTTTTTCCACTCAAGATCCCCCCTGCTAAATAATTTCCGTGTCGCACTCCCTCGAGGCAGAATTATTAATTCTGCCTCGACACGGACGCGATTGCCGCAAATAACACACCTACTCTAACCCCCACAGACCTCTCTAGATCCATTTTTAGCGTCCTGGCTCCCCTAAGACGACCGCTCGCCCGTGGGCGTCGCGCGAATTTCGAATTTCTCTCTGGATCAATTCCGGTACTTAACCTCCGACAAATGCAGTCCGAGTCAGAAGGTGGGACCCGGTCCCGCCCGGTCCCGCGACGACATCGCGCCAGGGACGCCCCAGAACGATACAGAATGCCGCGCGAGGGCGAGCGCATCGCCGCAAGCTCGATTTCAAGCGCCGTCGACGCTCCAGTGCGAAGAGTCGGCCGAAAATTTGATCCGGCCGGTTCCGCCCGGTCCCGCGACGCGCGCAATCGATGCGTACTAGCGCGCATAGACATAGCAGCGCCTCCGCAGGCACCCTCCTCGCGCTCGAGCTCGAACTTACATGCCAGTGCACAGGCCTGAAGCATCCATTATGCAAATTTCTAATTATAAACAAGGGAACCAGGACAGCCGGCCCATATATGTATACTCCATGCGCGCAAGCGCATCGCTAGGCCCTTGCAATTGAGCTCATGATCATATGCATATGCATATGTAGAAGCTGTACCCAACGCGCAAGGCTGCCTCGCCGCCGTTGAGGTCGATCTCGGCAACCCGAACCGCAAGCTCAAAATACGCCTTATGTAAACTGTGCAATTGAGCGATGTCTCTCAACGCGCACCCGGGCCGGGACGTAGGTCCGCATCTGTCAGGACCTCTCGGTCGCCAGCCGTCAGGCGGTGTACGCCGGCCTCACCCCGGAGCAGCAAGCCGCGGGCCTCTCTTACCGCATCTTCTGCGGCATCCAGGGCGTCTACACGGACGACGCGCTCACCGCCATGTGCCAGGTCCGCCCCGGGCCAACCTGGACCCCAATACGGGCCCATAAAAGGAATCTAAAAGATCACGCCACCCCGTGCGCGGGCACCTGACTAAACCTCTGCCCCCGCAGGCGGTCTGGCTTGAGCCTGAGCTCTTCGACGGCAAGATCAAGGTCGTGAACCTCACGGCCCTGCAGCCCCACAAGTACAAGCGCGACGGCGACAACATCGCTGTCATCGGAAAGGAGGTGCAGCCCGCGCTCGACGCGGACGACTCCGAAGACGAGGACCAGGAGGTCCGTACCCCCCACCCCCGAGGGCCCCTGTACCCCCCCTGACAGCAGAACCGCTCGACAGTCGCTCTACCCCGACTCGTTGGCCCTGGCGGCCTCCGAGACCAGCGCGAAGGTCGTCACGGAGCACCGTATCCACTACCCCAACGGGGTGGGCGGCCGCGCCTCGTACCGCCCCGGCCACTCCACCACGGCCCGCCGGCTCAACCGCCTCAGCGCCCTCAACGAGGGCAAGACCAGCGAGGAGGCAGCCAAGATAGCGGCGGAGATCGCCGCCAAGTCCCGCAAGCGCGTGAACGAGCGCTTCGGGCCCGACGCACGCAAGAAGAGCAAGGGCGGCGCCGCCGCCCCAGCCGCCCCCGCGCCCCACCCCGCCGCCGCCGGCGCCGCTGCCGCGGCAGCCGCCGCCGCCCCGCGCCGATCGCCGCCCCGCGTCCGCCCCGGGCCCGGCCCCGCCCCGGCCCCGCCCGGCCAACATCACGCTCGCCAACTACCAGGCCACCCAGAAGCTCCTCACCGAGCTCACGGCGGCCATCGGCGGCCCCGCCGCCGTAGAGGCCTACCTCGCCGGCCGCCGCGCCGCGGCAGCGGACAACGTAGCGGCGTAGACTCTCTAGGACCCCCCTAGAGCTGGGGCCTCCGGCCACCCCCCTTTCTTTCTCTCAGTTAATCCTTTTCTATTTCCCTGAGCGGCCTCAAGGCCTTGCTCCCTTCCCGGGCGAGACACACAGCTGTCATGTACGCTATGTGAAGCAAATGCCAGGCGCGCGCCCAAGACCCCCGATCAGGCCACCCCTGCCCCTCGCCCCCCACCTTAGCCCCGGCCCTGCTGGGCCACCACCTAGCCCGTGCTCACCCCTCCCTTACGTACCGAGCCCCATCCCGGCCCCCCCCGGGACACCCGCCCCGCGCCTCTCACGCCCAACGCTAGGGGGACGTGCAACCGCCCTAGGCCTGTACTACCCCCCCACCTCACCCCACCCCCCCACCCCCCCTACCGACTACGTATCGCCAACGCAAGCCCAAGAAGGACACCCCGCCCAAGCTCTCCCCCAAGGCCACACTGAACGCTTAGAGTTAGCGTCGAAGCGCCTATCCCTGTGTACCGGCCACAGGTCATGAGCTGACCCAGAGTTCGGCCTATACCGAACCGGTAGTGCATACGATGAAGTCAGTGGTCTGAGAATACAATCACCGCCCAAGAATTGGGCTATCCTGAAAAAAAAAAAGCAGCGCCTCCGCACCCCCGAAATCCGCTTTTCGGAGCCGGAATAGCGCAAGAAGGTACCGGACATCAAAAATTCGATCCTTCACAGGCCTGGACATCTTTCCGCGCGCCAACGCCGCGGCGTATGCGCGGAGCAATAGTATAAGCATTTGAGATGTAGAAGAAGCCTTCCGCACGCTTTGCGTATGCGCCGGGCCGCGAGGACCCAGCCCACCCCGAAAATTCGATCCTGGACGGACATGTACATGTGCATCTTTCCGCGCGCCCTCGCACCCTCACGCGAGCGCATCGCTACAATTTTCAGTTGACTTCTTTTTAAAGCTTTTCGCAAGCTCTGCAGGCGCGACAGGGCTCGAGAACCCAGCCGACGCAAAAATTCGATCCTGAACGGGCCTGCACAGCTTTCCGCGCGCCCGCGCCGCGGCGCATGCACGGAACAATAGTATAAGCATTTGAGATGTAGAAGAAGACTTCCGCACGCTTTGCGTATGCGCCGGGCCGCGAGGACCCAGCCCACCCCGAAAATTCGATCCTGGACGGACATGTGCATCTTTCCGCGCGCCCTCGCATCCCCACGCATGCCCATCGCTACAGTATTCATTTGAGATCTAAACGAAGCCTTCCGCGACCTCTGTGGCCGCGACAAAGCACGAAAACCCAACCGACGCCAAATTTGCGATCCTGCACAGACCTGCACATATTTCTGCGCGCCCTCGCCTCCGCAGCCCTGCACATCGGTGCTATATGCGTTCGAGATTCTGTTTAAGCGATTCGCAAGCTCTGTGCATGCGCCTGGCCGCGAGAACCTCGCCCCTCCCGGGCCTCCTTCCCAACAATATTATATAATTAATCTCCTCTCAATCTGCTCCACCCTTTATTTCCTCAGTACATTAATATTCCTCTAGCCGGCCAGCGCTAGCTGGACTGGCCGTCAGCCAGCCAGCTTCCGAGTCCAGCCAGAAAGCTGTTCGCGATCGGCCAGGCCGCTGGCCAGTGCCCTATAGGCCTACTGTGCCAGCCGCGAGGGCGTCCGCGAGGCTTCGCCGTACTTAGTGCTCCGCAGGAGCACGGATCTTGTCGGGCGAAGCCTCTTCGGGCGAAGCCTCTTCCGTAATCCGAAAACGAACGTGCCCTTTTCCTTTTTTTCCACCGCTCTCCGATTGGTCCGAGTGTCCAGAGTCGCAACCTCCGCAATGAAGGCGAACGGTCCCGGACATTACATAGCTGCCCGCGGACGTGACACTTATTTTTGGACTCGAAGCTCCCCTAAGACGACCGCTCTCCCGTGGGCGTCGAACGAAAATCGAATTTCCCTCCAGGATCAATTCCGGTATTTATACCCCGGGGTTCGATCGCGAAATCCCAAAAAGTGGGACCCGGTCCCGCGACGAAAGCAAGCCAGGGACGCGCCAGAGCGGTCAGAATGACAGCCAAGAGCGCGCGCATCGCGCCAAGCTCGATTTCGGCCGCCGTGGACGCTCCAGTGCAAGGAGTCGGCCGCAATTTTGATGCTGCCGGTTCCGGCCGGTCCCGCGACGCGCGCATTCGATGCGTACTGGCGCACATAGACATAGCAGGGCCTGCGCACTCCCGAAATCCGCTTTTCGGAGCCGGAACAGTGCAGGAAGGTGCCCGACGGCAAAAATTCGATCCTGCACAGCCCCGGGCAACTTTCCGCGCGCCCACGCCGCGGCGCATGCGCGGATCAATAGTATATGCATTTGAGATGTAGAAGAAGCCTTCCGCACGGTCTCTAAATGCGCCGGGCCGCGAGGACCCAGCCGACCCCGAAAATTCGATCCTGGACGGACCTGCACATCTTTCCGCGCGCCCTCGCGTCCTCACCCGTGCCCATCGCTACAGTATTCATCTGAGATCTAAACGAAGCCTTCCGCAAGCTCTGTGGCCGCGACAGAGCACGAGAACCCCGCCGACGCCAAATTTTCGATCCTGGATAGGCCTACACATATTTCCGCGCGCCCTCGCCTCCGCAGCCCTGGACATCAATCCAGTATGCATCCGAGACTCTGTTTAAGCGATTCATAAGCCCTGTGCATGCGCCCGGCCGCGAGAACCTCGCCCCTCCCCTCAACAATCTCCTCTCAATTTCCTCAGGGCCTCGAGCTCAACTACAGCTACCTGATTGGCAGCACCACTCCTCCCCTCATTATATTCTGCCTCAGCTGCACCAATTCCCCCGATTACAGAATTATATTTTCTCAGGAAATCTCCTCTCAGGACAACTCCCCCATAATTATATTCCGTCGCAGCAGCCCTCCCCTCCCCTCTCCCTCCCCTGCCACGCCGCCAGCTGATTGGCAGCACCGCTCCTCCCCTCATTATATTATTCTCAAGCCCAATAATATTCCCTCTCACCAGCCCTCCCCTCCCCTCTCCCTGCTCCACCGACCCAGACACAGCCGCGACGGGCCGCGATGATAAAGGGGGACGCGAGGAGGGCTGCTGAGGCTTCGCCCGATGTTTGGGACCCGCAGGGGCCCAGGGCTTGTCCGTAACCCTAAAACGAACGACGTTTATTCCTTTTTTTCCACTGCTTCGCGATTGGTCCGAGCGTCGAGGATCGCAACCTCCGCATCGAACCGCGATTGGTCACAGATGTAACACAGTTGCCCACAGACGTGACACTTATTTTTAGACTCGAAGCTCCCCTAAGACGATCACTCTCCCGTCGGCGTCGCGCGAAATCGAATTTCCCTCACGGATCAATTCCGGTATTTATACCCCGGGGCTCGATCGCGAAACTCCAAAAAGTGGGACCCAGTCCCGCGACGAAAGCGCGCCAGGGACGCGCCAGAGCGGTCACAATGACAGCCAAGAGCGCGCGCATCGCGGCAAGCTCGATTTCGGCCGCCGGGCCGCCCTCGACGCTCCAGTCCAGAGAGTCGGCCGAAATTTTGATCCTGCCGGTTCCGGCCGGTTCCGCGACGCGCGCATGCGATGCGTACTGGCGCGCATAGACATAGCAGGGCCTGCTCACTCTAGATATCCGCTTTTCGGAGCCGGAACAGCGCAGAAAGGTGCCCGACAGCAAAAATTCGATCCTGCACAGCCCCGGGCATCTTTCCGCGCGCCCACGCCGCGGCGCATGCGCGCATCAATAGTATAAGCATTTGAGATGTAGAAGAAGACTTCCGCACGGTCTCTAAATGCGCCGGGCCGCGAGGACCCAGCCGACCCCGAAAATACGATCCTGTACGGACCTGCACATCTTTCCCCGCACCCTCGCGTCCTCACCCATGCCCAACGCTATAGAGTATTCATTTGAGATCTAAACGAAGCCTTCCGCAAGCTCTGTGGGCGCGAAAGAGCACGAGAACCCAGCCGACGCCAAATTTTCGATCCTGGACAGGCCTCCACATATTTCCGCGCGCCCTCGCCTCCGCAGCCCTGGACATCGATCCTGTACGCATCCGACATTCTGTTTAAGCGATTCATAAGCTCTGCCCATGCGCCTGCCCGCGAGAACCTCCCGCTTCCCCTTAACAATCTCCCCTCAATTTCATCAGGGCCTCGAGCTCAACTACAGCTAGCTCATTGGCGGCACCACTAGTACTCCTCCCCTCATTATATTCTAGCTGCATAATTATACTCTCCATAGACAGCTCCTCTCAGGACAACTCCGCCCATAATTATATTCCCTCTCAGTAGCCCTCCCCTCCCGTCTCCCTGCCCCACCGACCCAAAGACAGCTGCGACAGGCCGCGATGAACAAGGGGGGCGCGAGGTGGGCGGCAGAGGCTTCGCCCGATGTTTGGGACCCGCAGGGGCCCAGGGCTTGTGCTCCGCAGGAGCACGGATCTTGTCTCAAACCCAAAAACCAACGAGCCAAATTCCTTTTTTAACCTTTTTTTCCACTCGAGATCCCCCCTGCTAAATAATTTCCGTGTCGCGACTCCTCGAGCACGAATTATTAATTCTGCTTCGACACGGACGCGATTGCCGCAAATAACACACCTACTCTAACCCCCACAGACCTCTCTAGATCCATTTTTAGCGTCCTGGCTCCCCTAAGACGACCGCTCTCCCGTGCACGTCGCGCGAATTTCGAATTTCTCTCTGGATCAATTCCGGTACTTAACCTCCGACAAATGCGGTCCGAGTCAGAAGGTGGGACCCGGTCCCGCCCGGTCCCGCGACGAAATCGCGCCAGGGACGCCCCAGAACGATACAGAATGACGGGCGAGGGCGAGCGCATCGCCGCAAGCTCGATTTCGGGCGCCCTCGACGCTGCAGTCCGAACAGTACGCCGAAATTTGATCCTCCCGGTTCCGGCCGGTCCCGCGACGCGCCGCGGCGCGCAATCGATGCGTACTGGCGCGTATAGACATAGCACGGCCTGCGCACCCCCGAAATCCGCTTTTCGGAGCCGGAACAGCGCAGGAAGGTACCCGACGGCAAAAATTCGATCCCACACGGGCCCGGACATCTTTCCGCGCGCCCACGCCGCGGCGCACGCGCGGAACGATAGCATAAGCATTTAAGATGTAGAAGAAGACTTCCGCACGGTCTCTAAATGCACCAGGCCGCGAGGACCCAGCCGACCCCGAAAATTCGATCCTGGACGGACCTGAACATCTTTCCGCGCGCCCTCGCATTCTCGCGCATGCGCATCGCTACAATATTCATTTGAGATTTTATCAAAGCCTTCCACAAGCTTCGAAGACGCGAAAGAGCACGAGAACCCAGCGGACGGCAAAAATTCGATCCTGCACGGACCCGGACATCTTTCCGCGCGCCCACGCCGCGGCGCATGCGCGGAACAATAGCATAAGCATTTGAGATGTAGAAGACGCATTCCGCACGCTTTACAGATGCGCCGGACCGCGGGGACCCAGCCGACCCCGAAAATTCGATCCTTCACGGACCTGCACATCTTTCCGCGCGCCCTCGCATCCTCACGCGAGCGCATCGCTACAATATTCAGTTGAGATCTTTTTAAAGCTTTTCGCAAGCTCTGCGGGCGCGACAGGGCACGAGAACCCAGCCGACGCAAAAATTCGATCCTGAACGGGCCTGCACATCTTTCCGCGCGCCCACGCCGCGGCGCATGCTCAGAGCTATACAATATGCATTTGAGATATAGAAAAAGCCTTTCGCACGCTCTCTAAATGCGCCGGGCCGCGAGGACCCAGCCGACCCCGAAAATTCGATCCTGGACAGATCTGCGCATCTTTCCGCGCGCCCTCGCATCGTCACGCAAGCGCATCGCTACAATATGCATTTGAGATCGGTTTAAAGCTTTCCGCGAGCTCTGCGGGCGCGACAGCGCACGATAACCCAGCCGACGCCAAAAAGTCGATCCTGGCCACGCCTGCACATCTTTCCGCGCGCGCTCGCCTCCGCAGCCCCGTTGCTATATGCATTCGAGATTCTGTTTAAGCGATTCGCAAGCTCTGTGCATGCGCCTGGCCGCGAGACTCTGAGAACCTCGCCCCTCCCGGGCCTCCTTCCCAACAATATTATAACAATAAACTCCTCTCAATCTAGATCTGCTCCACCCTTTATTTCCTCAGTACATTAATATTCGATCCTCTAGCCGGCCAGCGCTAGCTGGACTGGCCGTCATGATCATGATCACCCAGCCAGCTTCCAGCCAGAAAGCTGTTCGCGATCGGCCAGGCCGCTGGCCAGTCGCTGAGTGCCCTATAGGCCTACCAGGTACTGTGACAGCCACGAGGGCGTCCGCGAGGCTTCGCCGTACTTAGTGCTCCGCAGGAGCACGGATCTTGTTAAATTAACGTGCTGACATTTTGAGTTTAGTTTCACTTGGGGTAATGTGTCTGGCGTTATCGCAGCAGATTTTCGAGAATAAACGCGGTACCTAATTGTAAATCTGAAGTCAAAATTTAATTTGTGATTGTGATGTAATTTACGTTATGCCACACTGTGTTCTCATATGCGTTGACACAACCCTAAGGTAAGTTTTCTGACCTCAATCAAACTACCGAGGATTTTTGGCTCGGCCGTCCCGTGAAGACTGAGTTTTTTTACGGGTGTCCGCATGCGTCATAAGTAATAAGTTATAACTTAGTATCCTAGTTCAGTGCGCGAGGACGCGCACTCGTGAAATAGTAACATGTTGCAGTAGGCATATACCTTCCCAAGTCCCTGTAGCCCTGTACCCATATAGTCAGTCCACCTGTACCCCTAATACACCACCTTGCCAGCTATCTAGCCTGGCAATACATGCTCTACGCGTTTGTAGACTGTGCGCCTACAGCTACGTATACTCCGTGGAAAAAATACAACGCAGCCTCTGCTGCTGTCTGCATAAAATAAATCGAACAATAAAATCTTAGGACACTCAGCGAGCGACTGCCGCAGTGCGGGGCAGCAGCTCAGAAAATATCACTAGGTGCACGGAAAGCTTCACAAAACGCAGACTGCAGCTGCGGGCTCGAAGCGCAAGAAGAAGCAGACCAAAGGGGGCGCCCCGGCCTAGGCGGGCGGCGGGGGGGCTCCCTGGAGGGCGGCGCGGATCGCCTCCTGCAGCTTGTCGCGCGTGATCGGCTTGCTCCTGCGGAGGAGGAAGTCAGGGGCCAGCAACCTCGAGGAGGACGAGTTGCTCTCGAGGAGGGGGAGGGGGGGGAGAAGGAAGGGGAGGGGTAGTGGGGCGCACAGGAACCCGACCATGCCGACGCGCATGCAGCGGCCGCGCGTCTCCTGCATCGCCGCCGCCGTCCTGCGCCCCGTCCCGCCCCGTCCCGCCTCGGCGCTCGGGGGAGGAAGAGGGGGCGCGGGGGCGGGGGGCGGACAGGGCGATGAAGGGCGGGGGCGGGTGGGCGCCGGGGGCGCGTGCCTCCTCGAGGATGCGCCGCGTGGCCTCGATGCCGTCGAGCCGCGGCATCTGGATGTCCATCAGGCACACTGCCCGCCCCCGCCCCCGCCGGGGCCCCCGTCAGCGGCGAGGAGGCCGGGCGCGCGGAGCGGGGGGGGGGGTGGGGGGGGCGGCGGCGGGGGCGGGCCGTCGAAGCGGGCGCGGCGGCAGGCGGCGACGGCCTCGAGGCCGTCCGAGGCGACCTCCACGTCGTACCCAGCCGCTCCAGGATCCGCCGCTGCAGCACCTGCGGGGGGCGGGGCGGGGTCGGTCAGCCGGGGGCGGGGGCCGCGTCGGTGGTGCGCGCGCGCCTGGTTCACGCTGTTGTCGTCGCAGAGGAGGACGCGCAGCGGGGCCGCCCGCCCCGCCTCCGCCCCGGCCTCCGTGCTCACGGAGTCGCGCCGGGGCAGCCCCTCGGGGCTCGCCGGCAGCGAGGAGGCGCGGGCCTGCGGCGAGAGAGGCGTCTCCTCCAGAGGCGGAGGCGGCGGCGGCGCCTGCTCGGCGCCGACGACGGCGCGGGGGAGGAGGACGGTGAAGGTCGAGCCGGCGCCGAGCTGCGCGGCAGGGGTCAGCGGGGCGCGCCGCGGGAGGGTCGGCGTGGGGCCGGGGGGGCGGCCTGGGAGGCGACGGCGACCGAGCCGCCCCAGAGGCGGGCCAGGTGCCGCACGATGGGGAGCCCGAGCCCCGTGCCCCGAACTGCGAGCGAGCGCCGGCGTCGGGCGGGGCGGGCGGGGGCGAAAGTGCAGGGGCGGGGGCGGGGGGCGGGCCTCGCGCGTGGTGGAGGCGTCGGCCTGGCTGAAGCGGTCCCAGATGCGCTCCAGCCGGTCCGCCGCGATGCCTGCGCCCCCGCCCCGCCCCGCCCTCGGCGTCGCGCTGGCAGCGGAGCGGAGGGGGCCGGGGTGGCGGGGCGGGCGGCACCGATGCCCTGGTCGAGCACCTCGAAGCGGACGGCGGGGCCCTCGGGGGCCACCCGCAGCCGCACCGCCCCGCCCCGCGTGAACTGCCCCCGCGCAGGGCCGCGGGGTGAGGCGGGCCGGGGCGGCGGGCGCCGCCGGCGGGGCGGACCTTCACGGCGTTGGAGAGGAGGTTGACCTGGGGCGGGGGGCGGGGCGGGGCTCGGCGCGGCGCGGGCGGCAGGGGCAGGAGGGGGCGGGGGGCCGGGGCCGCACGAGGATCTGCCGGAGGCGCACTTCGTCTCCCTCGAGGGCCTCGGGGCCGCCGCGTCCACCTCCGACGAGAGCCGCGTCCCGCTGCTCCCCGCCGCGCCCCGCCCGGCCCGCCGTCAGCGAGGCGAGGCGAGGCGCGCGGGGGAGCTCGGGGGCGCGCGTGTCGTGGGCGCGGCAGGCGACGACGCGGAGGGCGTCCTCCACGACGCGGCGCAGGGGGAAGGCCCGCCGCTCCAGCTCCAGCTGCGCGCCCGCCCCGGCGTCTCGGCCCGCGCCCTCGCGCCTCGGCTTGCGGGCTCGCGGGCTCGGGGGCGGGCGCGCCTTGCCCTGCTCGACCTTGGAGAGGTCGAGGATGTCCGAGATGAGCGTCAGCAGGTGCGAGCCGCACGTCAGGATCGTCGACACGTCCTTCTCCTGCACGCGCCCCTCAGCGCCGGCCCCGGCGCGGGGCGGGGCGCTGCGCGGGGCGCGGGGCGCGGGGCGGGGAAGGGACCTGCTGCGGGGTGCAGGAGGCGCGGAGCTCCTCGGCGCACATGATGACGCTCGAGAGCGGCGTCCGCAGCTCGTGGCTCATCGTGCACAGGAACTCCGACCTGCGCGCCGCGCCGCCCCGTCGATGCCGGGGCGGGGGCCCGCCCCGCGGAGGAGTCGCAGGGCGGACTTGCAGCGGGAGGCGCAGTCGGCGGCGCGCTTCGCCTCGAGCAGCTGCCGCTGGTTCGCCTCTAGCGCCGCCTCCACCGCCTGGCCCCGCGTCGGCGGCCGGGGCGGGGCGGGGCGGGGCGGCGGGGGCGGACCTTGCGCTCGGCGATCTCGGCGGTGAGGCGCCCGATGGTGGCGGCGAGGGCGCGGTTCGCCTCCTCGAGCCGCGCGTACGACGCCAGCAGCTCCCGCTGGTTCCTCTCCCACCGCTGCCCGCCACGCTCGGCCCGGGTGCGCGGGGCGGGGCGGGGCGGCGGGGCGGGCCTCGAGGTTGGAGAGGATGAGCTCCAGCTTGGAGCTCTGCAGCCGCTGCGCCGACTCCTCCGGCGGCACGAAGTACCTGGGGGAGGGGAGGGGCAAGAGGGCCCGTCACGGCCCGCCCGCTGGGCCGGGGCGGGGCGGGGCGGGGGGGCGCGCATGTTGCGGTGCTCGTGGTGCTCGTCGTCGCTCCCCCGGCACCAGACCGTCGGGCTGCCGGCAGGTCAGCCCTCCGGGGCGGGGGCGGGGGCGGGGGGCGGGGGCGGGGGGGCACTGGACGAAGAGTATGTCGAGGAGCTCCTGCGCGGGGTGCTCGTCCATGTCGAAGATGCACATCGCCGTGTACGCCGCACCCTCGCCCCCGGCCCCCTGCTGCCGCCCCGCCCCCGCACCATCGACCTCCACCTCGCGCAGGGGCTGGGCGGGGCGGGGCGCACGGCCATCCAGTCGGTGATGCGGGCCTCGTACGTGCGGACGTCCTCGTATATGTCGCCGGCGACGGCCCTGTCCACGGCGCAGATCCACCCCATGTCCCCCGCCACACGCAGCCCCGTGTAGCCCTCTGCGCCCCCGCGCCGGCGGCCGTCGGCCCCCGCGCCGCGCCGCTCCGGGGCGGGGCGGGGCGGGGCGGACCGGCGAGGGAGGCGGCGAGGCCGTCCTGCATGCGGTGGAGGACGGCCTCGCCGCTGAAAAGCCGCCGCCCCGCCTCGTCCGGCGGCTCCAGGTACCCCTCCACGGGCTCCACTGCGCCGCGCGCGCGCGCTCCTCAGCGAGGGGGGGCGGAGGGCGAGCGCGCCGGGCGCGGGCGCACTGAAACTGAGGCGGCCGGACGCGAGGGCGCTGGACACGGAGGCGTCGCCCATCTCCTCGCAGAGGCGCAGCAGGACGAAGTCCCGCCGGCGCGCGGGGATGAGCCCGCGGATCTTCTCGCCGCGGCGGAGGCCGTGCGCGAAGTACCCTGCGACCCGAGACGCATACTCGTCGCCCCCGCGCACGACTGCCCCAGCGGGATCAGCTGGATCGCAGCCCGAGAGGACCGGAGGCAGAGCGCACAGAAACACTGGTGCGACCCAGGGATGCCCCGAGGATCGGCAGAAGGTGCCTGCGAGCAGTCACACGGGCAAATTCTCGGTATGTCGGCTTCCTCGCCCCCCCGTCTCCGTTTTCGAGTGGCAGGGCTCCTGCAGCTGCGCGACGCGATGGCTCTCATCCCCTCGTTCGAGTCGTTATTGCATCGAGATCCATCGTACCGTGGGGAGCAAGAATCGATCTGATCTGATGCGCTCATCGCGCTGGCGGTGACCATGCCCAAAGCTGCAACCGCGACCACGGTGCTGGCACGAAAACTGCCCGATAAGTTTTGACTGAACGCTGACCGCAGCTCTGACGGGTCGCAGGCTCGCAGCTGTGGCGGAGCGTCGGGGACTGCGGGCGCGCACGGCGCACGCTAGCGCTGGTGACGAGCTGGATCGAGCTGCCTGGAAGAAGCCTGGAGCGCCTCGTGTCGATACGGGAGAGATCGGTCTGCGCCCTGTGCCCGTATGCGCAGATCTTGTTATGCGCCTCGAAGGCCCCAAAAGCGATGGAAGTGGAGTCCCTAGATCTTGTAACCCTCTTCAACTTCTCCTCCCCTTCATTCTGCTTTGTGTACCCTCCCGAACGACCATGAATTCCGGAAATGAAACTGACTCCGACTGTTGGAAGTTCGACTTGATCCCCCCCCCTCCGAACCGCGGACTCGGCCGCGGACCCCGGTCGCGCGCGCGATGACGCCGCGATCGCCGCTCGGCTGCCGCGCCTCCGCATGCGCATGCGCAGGGTTACCCAGGGTAGGACCGTATGCAGGCTGATGATGCAGCGTGCGCTTCTCGCCTGCCTTCCCCGGCCGGGCGCAGCACCCGCAGCGATAGCTAGGAGCTGCTAAGTAGCTATAGCCTAGTAGCTAGGTCTAGAAGATCTAGACAGAGGCGCGCTCTTGCGCGACCTCCGAGGCTCTCGGAGAAGCTTGCAAGAAGAGAGCCTCGCGCACGCGCGATGAGCACCCGTGCCTTGCGAGCCCCCAGCCGCACTCTCTGACAGCAGGAGGCCGTGCCGCGCAACCGCCAGGCGCTGCGAACTCGGCCGCTGGCCCCGCGGCCCGGCGCGCGCTGCGCCGCTCACAGAGTCACGGAGTCTCCGAGGCTCGCCCGATGGCGTCGCATCCGAGACCAAGCCACCACGGGCCCATTGCGGCCGGGAGCTACGGGGGCGGTACTGGCTCCGGTGCGCCTGCCGCAGTGCCAGGGGGCCCTGACGAGCGCCCGCTCCCACCCGACCGGCTCGGGCGCGCGCGCGCGCAGTGGCGTCGGGGCCGCGGGACGTGGAGCTCGACGGCGATGGCGACGCGAGCAGCAGGCGCGAGGCGATGTTCGGCCTGGTGCCCGGCGCCTCCCCGCCCCGCCCCGCCCGGCCGCCCAGCTCGCTCACTCGATCGGCCCCGCGCCGGCCCGCAGGGGGAGGTCGCACGCATCCTGCAGGCGCTCGACCCGGGACAGCCCCGGCCGCCACGCGCGCTCCCGCTGACGCGCCCCGCGCCCGCAGGAAACCATCTACGGCATCGTCGCCGTGATGTCGCGCGGCAAGCAGGTTCGCCGGCGCCGCTGAGGCTCGCGGCGGGGCCCGAGGGGCGCTGAGGCGGGGCCGGGGCCGCCGGGGCGAGCAGAAGCGCCTCTCGTACGCCCTCGCGGAGGCGCTGCTCGTGTCGACCCTCTTCCTCCTCTTCCCCCTCCAGCTCTTCTCCTGGCCCGGGGCCGGGCCCGCCGTGCGCCCCAGCCGAGCCCCTCGCCGGCGCGCCCCAGCGGCCGCTGCGGCTGAGCCCCGCGCCCTCAGCTCGAGCAAGTCCGCGACGGGCTCCGCCTCGCCTTCCCCTTCCGCTCCTCCGCCCTCAGCTACAACCAGGTGCCCCCGCGACGAAGTCCCCGCAACGGTACCCCTCTCCGCATCCAAGGGCCCACCGGGTACCCCCGCAGTTCCTCGGCGCGTTCTGGACGGCCGTGTCCCTGATCGCGGTATCCCTCTCCACCGCCGTCTACACGGGGTACGCCTTCGCGACGCAGGATTTCAAGGTCCGGTAGCGCCCCCGTACCCCCGCGCCGCAGCATGCACGCACCCTCGATCTCTGAAACGCCCGTACCCCGGCCTTCAGGTCATGTGGCCCCTCCGCTTCCTCCGCTTCGTCATCTCCTACTTCGTCGTCATCCTTTACATGTACCCCCCTCCCCGCGCTCTCCCCCTCCTTTCGACCCCCGCCTCGCCTGACGCGCACGCCCTCCTCCCCGCCCGGCAGGCCCCTCATCTCGCTGCTGACGAAGGTCTTCAACTGCCCGCTGCCCTCGGGCGCCGCCGGCTCGGCGCCGGCCTTCCACATCGACTTCCCCGAGATGGAGTGCTGGACCCGCACCCACCTCGCCCTCTTGTGCGCCCCGTACCCCCCTGGGCCTCCAGCCCCCCGCCCCGAGCCGGCGCCCGCGCAGCATCGTGGCCTGCGTCATGGCCGGCTCCTTCATCGTCTTCGCCACGATCACGCAGGTCCCCGCCCCGCTCCCTCCTCCCCTGTGCCGCGACGTACCCCCTCCCAGTGACTCACCGTACCCCCCCTCCCCCCGCGCCCCAGCTGCTCTTCTTCGAGCCGAACTTCCGCGCGGTGGGCCCCGACGGCGAGCGCGACCTCTTCTCGCGGTGCCGTACCCCCCTGCCGCCGCCCGCGGATCGTCGTGGCCCGAGCCCCGTACCCCCCAGGCCCCACTCCAGGGTGGATACCGTGTTCTTCCTCCTGAACTCGCTCCTCTCGGTCCTCTCCAACGTCGACGCCGTACCCCGGTGCGCCCCCATCCTTCGATCTCCCTTCTCTTCGCGTAACCCCGTGCCCCCCCAGGGACGTTCTGGCCGTGATGTACATCGCGTCGGGGACGGTCATGTCGTACCTCCTTCTCAATTTCTTCCCCTACCACCGCCTCTCCGCCAACATGTACCAGACGTGCGCCGGCGCCCGCCCCGGCCCCTCCTCCGTTCCTCACGGCGGTACCCCCCAGGGCCGTGACGTTCGCGTACACGTACGCGTC
The DNA here is from genome assembly GCA_004431415.1 of Cyanophora paradoxa. Classification (NCBI taxonomy): domain Eukaryota; class Glaucocystophyceae; order Cyanophorales; family Cyanophoraceae; genus Cyanophora; species Cyanophora paradoxa. The sequence continues at coordinate 117,609 of QPMI01000150.1, forward strand.
GATCCTGTGCCTCGCGGAGCGCGCCGGGTGCGCGCGACCCCGGGGCGGCCCGGCCCCACAAGCCCCACGCCGGCGCCGCTGAGACGGGGGCAGGCGGCGGGGCGACTTCGGGCTGACGGTAGCGATGGCGGCGGGCCTGGTGCCGGCGTTCCTGGCGGGGGCGGCGGCCTCCTGGCTCCGCTTCCGCCTCGTCCTCTGCACCGGCCGCATCGCCGACGTCGCCACCATCCGGTCCGCCCGCCCGCGCGCCCCCCGGGGCGCCCTCGAGCGCCTCCGAGCCGGGCCGGGGCGCCGGCAGGCGGGCGGTGCACATCGAGATCGCGGTTCGTGTTTTTGGTCGGGGCCGAGGCCCTCGCCGCCCGCCCGCGTTCGAGGGCGGGGCCGCGTGCAGGCGCGGTTCGTGTTCGAGGCGGGCCCCGGGGACGCGGAGGCCGTCGAGGCCGCAGACGCCGTCTTCCGCGCCGGCGTGCGCCCCCGCCCCCGCCCCGGGCCCGGCCCCTGGGGGCGGGGGAGAGGGAACGTCGCGCGCAGATCGAGAAGTTCCCGCACTCGGCGGCGCTCCTCATCGCCCACTCCTTCTTCTGCTTCTCCTACACAAACTCCCCCGACCTCGGTGCGTGCCGCGCACGCGGGGGGAGGCGGGCCCGCCCGGGCGCCGCCTGAGGCGGCCCCGCACCCGCGCGCAGCCTTCGAGCGCATCCGCCAGGCCGCAAAGCTCCGGCCCGGATTCGACCTGCGGTCCGCCCGCGCTCCGCGAGCCTACGCCCCCGCCGCCCGCGGGCCGCCGCGCTGACCGGCCCCGCCCCCCCGCATCGCAGATTCGTCATATACCGGTACCCCTCGGCCAATATCTAGGGGTCCGCCCCGGCGCCCGCGTGACGCCCGCGGGCCGCAGGCGGGAACTCGAGCGGCAGCACAGCGCCCACGCCATCGACATGGTGCCGTACCCCCGCCCACCCCTCACAGCACGTACCCGGAGCCAAACCCGCCCCGCCCGCAGGGAGACGCCCGGTACAACATCACGGACCACATCGAGTGCGCTGTACCCGAGGGGGCCCTCCCCTCCGCCCCGCGCCTCGCCCTCCGGCGAGCCCGCCCCGCGCCAGGTACAAGACGAACATGACGGGGGCGCGCAAGTCCCACCGCACCGCCCTCCGCGCCGTCAAGCGGTGCCGGCGCCCCGCCCCGCGTGCCGCGCCCCGCCCCGGCGCCCACGCCCACGCCCGCCCCCCTCTGCAGGTTCTGGACGCTGCTCTCGGCGGAGGCGCTGGACAGCGAGGCCCTCGAGGCCTGCCTCGCCCGGTCCGCCCCGCCCCCCGCGCCCCGCCCCCCTCGGTTTTCTCGCTGGAGCGCCCCCGGCAGGCTGGACAAGGCGGAGCACAAGGCCGACGGGCACTACCGCGCGCTGCTCGCCCGCTACCCGCGCGCCCCCCGCGTCCTCCGCTCCTACGGCCGCTTCCAGGCCGAGGCCCGCCCCGCCCCGCAGCTCCGCCCCGCCCCGCGCGCCGGCGGCCGCCGACGCGTCGCCCCTCCTCCCCCGCGCAGGTGCTCAACGACGAGGCGGCCGCGCAGCAGCTCTTCGACGCCGCCGACGACTGCGAGGCGCGTGCCCCCCCTCCAGCCTTGTCTTCTCCTCGTTCGCCTTCTTAATGAGAACGAGCAGACGGTACCCGGGGCGGCGCACGAGGTCGGCTCGGTCTCCGGCCGCGGCGCCGGCTCCGTCGCTGGCTTCGACGCCCTCGCCGGCTCCGCGCCCGCCCCGGCCCTCTCCCCGACCGGCGCCGGGGCCGGGGCCGGCCCGGCGCCGCCGACGCCGCGGGGGCCGCTGCTGGCGTCGCTGGTCGATGCGGCGGCCTCGCTGCTGACGCGGCGGCGCTGGGTGCGCGTGCGGCCCGACCACGAGCACGCCCACGCCTCCTCTCCCGAGACCTCGTCCCACGGCGCCGGCCCCGGGGGGCCCCTCGTGACCCTCCCCCGCTCCGTCTCCGCCCGCCCCTCTGTCCGGTCCGCACTTGCCGCCTTTGCATCGCGCGCGGGGGGCGCAGCGCTTACGCGCACGGGGCGGGCAGGTCGGGCGGGGGCGGCGCGCGGGCGCCCTCGGCGGGCCCCCGGCCCTCGTACAACCGGCGGGCGAGCTTCGCGCTGACCGGCCACCTGGCGGCGGTGCGGCTGCCGCCCGTGGGGGCCACCGCCAAGGCCGCCGCCCCGCCCCCGCCCTCTCGCCCTCCTCCAACGGCTCGTCGGCCCGCCGCTCGGCCGCCCACCTCGAGATCCGCGTGCCCGTCGTCGTCGCGGCGGCCGCCGGGCACGCCTCGCTGCCCGAGACGCCCACGGCGGCCGGCCCCGCCTCCCCAGGCTCCCTCGCCTCGCCCTTCGCCCGCCTTCGGCCTCCGAGGCGGGCGGCGGGCGCCCGCTCGCCTCCCCGCCCCCATACCCCGCGCGAACCCGACCCGGCCCCGGCGTCGCCCGGCCTGGCCGGCATGGCAGCCACCCTGGGCGGCCCCTTACCCCCCGCGCCGGCCCCGCCGGGGTACGAGGCGCCGGAGGTGCGGGTGCTGAGCAGCCCGGAGTCGGAGGGTGCCTCGGACGGGGGCACGGGGGACGAGCGGCCGCGCGCCCCGCACGTGCACGTGCTGCCCGGCCCGGCGGCCCCCGGCTCCTCCAAGCCCACCTCCCCCTCGGCCAAGGACGGCGCCGAGGCGGAGGGCTTCGACGGCGCCGACGGGGAGGGGGCCGGCGAGGCGGGTTCCCGCGACGAGGCGCGCGAGCGGCGGCGCATGGCCCGCAGGTGCCCCGCCCGCCCTTGCGCCCCCGAGCTCCGCCGGCCGCCGCTGAGCGCCCGGCCGCGCCCCCTGCAGGTGGCACAAGGTGAAGGCGCGGGTGAAGGGCGCGGGAGACGCGCACGCCGCCTCCATCCGCCGCATGAAGCTCGTGCGCGCCCCGCCCCGCCCGCTCCCGTCGCCCGCCACCGAGCGGCCGGCCGGGCCCCGGGGCAGACGGTGCGGGCGGTGCTGGCGGTGGTCTCGGCCGTCGCGGCCGCCAACTTCGCGGTCGTCACCTTCCTCATCTCCACCTTGTCCGCCCCCGCCCCGCCCCGCCCCGCCCGCCTGCCCCGCCCCGACTGGGGCCGGCAGCGAGCGGGCGATCTGGCACGTGGCGGAGAGTGGCGCGCGGCGGCGCCTCTCGGCCGCCGTCGCCCTCTACTCCCAGGCGAGCGCCCCCGCCCCCCGCCCCCCGCTTCCTCCTCTGCTGAGGCGGCGCGGGGCGCAGTGGCTGACGCTGGCGGGGCGCCCCGAGTGGGACCCCGCCGGCGACCTCGAGGGCCGGTCCGCCCCGCGCCCCCCCCGCCCCGCAGGGAGGAGCTGACTGCGAGAGCGCGGCAGGGCGCGGCGGGGCCTGGTGGAGGCGGCGGGGGAGCTCGAGGCGACCCACCTCAAGCTCTACGAGGACGGGGCGCGCGCGGATGCCCGCTCCATCCCGCCCGAGCCGGCCCGGGTCTGACGGGGGCGGCGTGCGGCGGGCGGGCAGGCGCGGACGGCGATGGACGCGGAGCCGTCGGTGGCGGTGCGGGCGCTGGCGGACAGCGACGGGGCGCTCCTCACGGGCACCCTCTCCCTCTGGGACGCCGGCCTCCAGGCCCGCCCCAAGCGCCCCCCTCGCCCCCGCGCCCACTCCTTCTTTAGCCTGAGCGGCCCGCAGCTCGTGAGCAACGCGCGCCGCGTCGCCCGCTCGCCCCTCGCCGAGCTCTTCTCGAACGGCGTACCCCGCCGCGAGCTCTACTTCGTCCGCGAGAACGGTACCCATGCGGCCCGCCCGCCCGGCCCCGCGCCCGCCCCCGTTGAGCGAGCTCGCACCCCCCGCAGCCGCCCTCCAGTTCTATGACTCGTTCCTCGACGCCACGAACATCCTGGTACCCCCTCGTCCCATTCCCTCCCCGGAACCGGCCCGAACGCGTACCCCAGGACCGGACGGCGTACACGGAGTTCGTGAACATTCGCGTGTGCCTCATCGTCGCGTTCGTCATCGTCACGGTCCTCCTCATGGCGCGCCCTCCCCGCCCCTGTACCCCGTCGCCCCCGCCGCTTCTCTCAAGAGGGGGGTACAGGTGCTGGCGCTGGTGGTGTTCCGCCCGACGGTCGTCCGCGTGCAGCGCGAGAAGGCCGAGGCCCTGCGTCCGCCCGAACCCTTTACCCCCCCGCACCGCCCGCCCTCCCGTCTCACCGACGGGCCCCGGGAGGCAGGACTGTTCCGGGACATCCCGCGGGCCGTGGTGCTGGAGCTCTCGCGGGCCGGGGAGGGGTACGGCGAGGGGAGCGAGGACTCGGAGTCCTCGGGGTACGACTCCTTCGAGGACCTCGACCCGGACGCCCACGGGCGGCAGACCCGCCGCCGCTCCTCCGGCTTCTCCGGCAACCGGTGCCGCCCCTCTCAGCGCCGCCCGTGCCTCTTGCGGGGCCTCACCGGCGAGCGCAGGCGCTCGAGCGTGGCGAGCGCGACGGGGCGCCGCCGCCGGCAGAGCCGCGCCGGCGTCGACGAGGCTGCCGCCGTCCGCCGCCCCGAGCCCGCCGCCGCGCCCCAGGCGCGCGCCCTCCCTCCCTTCTCCTTTACGTCTGCCCGGCTCACGGCCGCGGCAGCCGCCCCGGCGAAATTCGATTTTGCGGGCCATCGGCGGTCCCGCCACCGCGCCCCTCCGCGCCTTCTCCGCCCGCTTCGCGCGGTGCCCCCGCCCCGAGCCAGCGCCCCGCTCCGTCTACCCAACCTCATTCCCTCACCCGCGCAGGTGGACGCTGATCCGGGCGCGTCTGGCGCACGCGGCGCGCTCCCTGCGTCAGCGCTTCCACGCCCCGGACCGCGTGACCGTTCTGGCGCGCCCCCCCCCCCCCCCCCCCCCCCCCCCCCCCCCCCCCCCCTCGCCCTCCTCCACTCGCCCCTGACTATCCGAGGGGCAGTACGCGGGGGCCTTCGGGGTCCTCTGGGTCCTCTTCCTCGTCTGGTTCGCCCTCGGCCTCCAGAACTGCGGCGCCTACGGTCCGCCCGCCCGCCCGCCCCGCCACCCCGCCCCGGCCGACGCGCCCCCGCAGAGGCGTTCGGGACGGAGCGGAACTTCGCGGGGCAGCTGCGGAGCCTCGCCCTCCGCGTCGAGTACCACGCCGTCCAGGTCCCCGCCCCGCCCCGCCCCTTCCTCTCCTCCCGCGCCCTCGACTCGGCCTCAGATGGCGGTGGACGCGGCCGACTTCGCGCGGCAGCGCTCCCTCCTCGAGGCCGCCGCCGCCACCGTCCGCCCCGCCCCCGCCCCGCCCCCGCCCCCGCCGCCGCCGCCGCTGACGGGGGCGGGGGCGGGGGCAGCTGGCGGCGCGGGAGCGGTCGCTGCTCTTCGGCAACGTCTCCGAGCACCTCTTCGGTCCGCCCCGCGCGCCCTGCTTCCTCGCTCGAGCCCGAGCCCGAGCCCTGAGCCCTTCGCGCCCCGCAGGCTCGCTGAACCGGTACCGCCCGACCGACCAGCTCCTCTTCTCCTCCACGTGCTTCGCCACCGCCGGTCCGTGCCGGCCCCGCCCCGCCCCGGCCCTCCGCCCCCGGGCCTCACTCGGGGGGGCAGAGGCGTGCGCTCTGGGGGCGCCGGTGTACCGGGAGGGCCTGCACGCGCTCCTCGGCCGCTACGTCGAGGAGGCCCTCCTCGCGGCCCGCCTCCCCCAGGTCGCCCCGGCCCCGCCCGCCCCGCACCTCCACGTCCTCCCAGCCCTGCACGGCCCGACCCCGCTGCTCTCCCTGGCGACTGGCCCTAGACACCCCCTCTCCCGCCTGCTCTGCCCCGCCCCGCTCTGCTCTCACCGCCGGCCGCGCTCCCGACCGGCAGGCCAAGGCGACGCCGGCGGACCCGCACATCCGGGTGCGCCCCTGTCTCTCTCGCATACCCCCGGGTCCCCCCTGAGCGGGGTGGGGCCGGGGGCAGTTCCTCTCGGGGGCGAACACGGCGGGGCTGCAGCCGGGCCTCGCCCGCCTCGCCGACCTCTACTTCGAGGTCCGGGGCCCGGGCGGGGGGCGGGGCGGCGTCGCCGTCGCCGCGCTGACGCGGGGCGGGGCGGGGCGCAGGAGGGCCAGGCGCGCCTCGAGTCGTTCAAGAGCATCCAGGCCGCCTGCTTCGCCTCCCTCCTCGCCCTCATCCTCCTCGAGTCCGGCCCCGCCCCGCCCCCGGCCCCGCCTGCGCCGCGGGGCGGCGAGCGCGGGGGCATGCGCAGGTACCTCTTCGTCTTCCGGCGCATCATCGCGAACCTGAGCGACGAGAGCCGCCGCACCGCCTTCATGTCCGCCCGCCCCCCCCCCGCCCCGCCCCGCGCGAGCCGGCCGGGCGGCGCCGCTGACCCCGCGCCCCTTCGCCCCCACCCCTCTCAGGTTCCTCATGCTGCCCCCCGAGGTGCGCCGGCTCGGCCCGCCCCGCCCTCCCTTCCCCCCGAGACCGCGCGGGCTGAGGCGGGGGCCGGGGCCCCGGGCGCGCAGGTGATCGAGGCGACGGAGAGCATCAAGACGCACCTCGCGCGCCTCATGGCCGCCATCGCCCGCGCCGACGGCCCCTGACCGCCCCGGCGCCCTCCACGCCCCCCGGGCTCAGCGGCTGCCTCGCCGGGCGCTGCTGCATTATGGGACGAGTGCCCAAGGGGTATATATCCAGTAGTTTACGATTGTTGTGATTAGTCCCGCAATCGGCGAGTTTCAAACTTCACGTTACTCTAGAGATTTCAACTGCAGTTTCCGCTTCGCTTAGACTTGCATTTGTTTCGTATCTTGGCTTCGTGTGCCCCGCTCCAACGTCCTTGTTGTCTGCTTTGCTCCGAGGCTCCAGTCTCTTGTATTATTCGCAGTACCATTGTCGGTGTGAACGAGGTGCCCGCGGCCGCTACTTGTCGGCTTGACTTGGTAAGCCGCAGTGCTCAGCGGCTCCAGTTTGATATTCGTGGTATCTTTATTTGCTTCAGCAGCTGGCCGCCCTAGTATGCATCTTTGGCCCAGCTCTCTAGTTAAATTATTGAATATCTGGCCATGGCCAAGGACTTCCAAGTTTTTGGCCTCCGAGCTCGAGCGCTAGCTCGTGTTTTCTATTGTTTAATTTCGCAATGAGCCTGGCCGAGCCTGGCAGTGGCAGCCTATATAGCTTGGCCTGGTGTATCATAGTATGGTTGCTAGCGATTAGCCGGGCACGTGCATGTGTGTTCTGACGTCTCGCCCTCTCAGAGTGTCTGGGCAGCCTGGAAGAGGCTCGCTCGCAGTCTTATATATATATATATAAAATTAGCTTTCAGTAGCTATAATCATGTGATCATGTGTGATCGTGTGATCATGATAAATGCATATATAGGCTCGTCATGATCATAACCACGTCAACGCCCGCGCCCGGCCCCTTTTTAAACTTGCATGCACCTCTCCGAGTCGAGCTCCGACTCGATTTCAGTGAGCCGAGCTGCCTCACGACGCCTCCCTCCTAGAGCTCCGACCCTAGCCACGAGTCCGACGGTCCGCCGAGATCCCGGAGTTCAAGAAGCTTTGAGATCGTCGAATCGGGATTCCGCTCTTCATTCTTTTGATAGAAAACATAAAACGGGGCATGCAAAGCTAAAACCGGATCTAGGGTACATTGGAAAGGTAAAGCAATCTGTGCACAGCCGCGCCCCTGCCCCTACCGGGCGACGAGGAGGGCGTACCCGTACTGGGGGTCGAAGGCGGCCTCGCGGGCGGCGGAGAGGGGCGCGCTCGCCGCGGAGAGCGCCTCCACCTCGGGCCAGGCGAGCCGCCGGCAGCGCACCTCCAGCCGCCGCAGCGCGGGGGCGTACACGTCGAGCCGCGGGGGGTACACCTCGTCCCCGTGCACCCCGAAGAAGGGGTAGAGGAGGCGGAGCTCGCGAAGGCCGGGGCAGCGGAGGAGGACGGTGAGGCGGACCCCCGAGGAGCGGATCTCCGACTCGACCGAGAGCTGAGGGGGTACACGCGCGTCAGCACGCGGGGCCCGGCGACGCGACGAAGCGCTGCGGGGAAAGTGGGAAGGGGAAAGCGGGACGGCCGGGCGCAAGCTCAGGACCCCATTCTGATCACTCTGATAGTCAGACGGCACTTCCTTTTTATTGAGGTATGGTTCATCAGGACAGGCGCGGCCGGCGCGGAACGAGAAGCAAGAAACAAAGAAAGGAAAGAAGGAACGGGGCGGGGGCAGGCGCACGGAGCGGAGGCGGTCGCAGTTCTCGACGGAGAGGCAGCGGAGGCTGGCGCCCTCGAGGGCCACCTCCTCCAGCCGCCCGCAGTCCTGCAGCCGCGGGTCGCACAGCGAGCCGCACCTGCGCGCCGCGGAGGCGTCGGCGCCGGCGACGGGGCGCGCGGACTTTGCGGGGGAAGGGGGCGGGGCGCACGCCGACATGCGGAGGCGGCGGAGGAGGGGGCACTCGCGCAGGACGAGGGCGAGGGTCGTGTCGCGCGCGTCGCTGGGCGAGAGGTCGATCTCCTGCAGCGCCGGCATCCTCAGGCAGAGCCCCTCGAAGAAGCCCGCCGACGCCGCCCTGGTGAGAAGCCGGGCCGTCAGCGGCGCGCGGCACGGGCGGAAGAGGGCGGCGCGCGCTGCGGACCGAGGCCAGTGGCGGGAGTGGGAGACGGCGAGGCGAGTGACGTGGGGCATGGCGGGAAGGCCGGCGACGGCGTGGCCGGAGAGGTGCAGGGAGCGGAGGGTGAGCGAGGAGAGGGAGACCATCGACTGGAGTCCCGCGCAGAAGGAGCGCAGCCGCTCCGGGATCGCGAACTCGGGGAAGCCGTAGTGCGGGTCGCTCCCGATCTCGAGCGACGTCACGCTCTCCGCCGCCCGCGTCCCCGCTGCGTCCCGCCCCGCGTCAGGAAGGAACAGAGCCGATGGGGCGGGCGCAAAGGGCGCACCGAGGACGGAGAAGAGCGGGAGCCAGTCGAGGACGGAGACGGGGTGGTGCTCCAGGGGCGAGCGGTTGCAGCGGATGGCGACCTCGCGCAGCTCAGGCGTTCCGTTCCACAGCTGACGCAGCTTCTCGAAGTGGTGGCCGTGCAGGCCCTCCGAGAAGCGGAGCTCAAAGGAGTTCGCCTGCGCGATCGCGTCGGCCCACGCACGCTCGCGACCGGATTGCGGGAGGCGGACCTTGGAGGCGGCGCGAAGGACATCCGGTGTGACCGAGCTGGTCGCAGGGAGCGCCTTGCACGGCTGGCAGACGGAAATGTGCCTGATCGCGCCGTCGTGCAGCCGCTGGGACGCGTCGTGCAGGGCGTGCAGATTGAAGCGGGGCGAGAGCTCGACGTGTCGCCATATCTCGGGCGCGTACCTGGCCAGCGAGCATCAGGCGCCTTGGCCCACGCACGTTCGACGCGATCGGACGGACGCGATCGAACGGTGAAAAGCGCAGATTTGTGCGAGGCGGAAGTGCTTGTCCTGCGAAAAGTTCGGTGAGCAACAACCGCGGGATCGCGCCATCGCGGCCGGCGGACCTCGCAGGGAAGGCGGGCGAAGATCAGGTCGGCGACATCGCCCGGCAGATCGACGAGGCCAGGCATCGCCGCTCCTCCCTGCGCCCTCGACTCGCGCCGAACACGCGCGCAACCGCGCGGGCGCGCGTAACCGCGCGGGCGCGCGGTTGCGAGGGACCCATTTTGCTTTATGACAGTGTACCCAGCACGAAAAGATGCCGAAGGCGGACAAGAAGGCCGAGAAGAAGAAGGAGGAAAAGCCGATACACCCGAAGAGCCGGAAAGCGTGCGCGACGCGGCTCCACTTTGCCCCGACCGCGCAAGCCCATCGAGATCGCCCGCCGGCGGCCGCCGCGCAGGGATCAGCTCGTACGCGCGAAGCACAGAGAAGATGGGAAGCTTAAGCGCGCAAAGATCCTCAACAAGAAGCAGGCGGCCCTCGGTAGCTAGCGCTCGCACTGCGCAGCGCCGAGCGCCAGTCCACGCCGCCCCCGCAGTGGAAAAGCTGGAGTGGTTCAAGGAACGCATTCAGACGAGCAACAAGCTGCAGTACTCGACGCTGGACACCTGCACCATGATCCACGAGTGAGCGCCGCGCGGCCGGTCGTTGCACGGCGCTGAGGCCGGGGGGCGACGCCGCTGCAGCTTCATCCACCGCTTCGATGCGGATCTGGAGCAACTGCGGGCAGAGAAGTCGAAGCAGACGCGCGTGGACATTCTCGAGGAGCTCATGCGGCGGGAGCAAACGCTCTTCACCTCGGGATACCGTGCGCCTCGAAGCTGCCCCCGGCTGCTGCTCTCTCCCGCGCTGTCGCTGCCGCTGACGGGACGCGCGCAGCCGCGCCCGACCTCTCCATACACCGCAACGTGAAGCGCCTGAGGTGCGCGGGGCGCCGGCTCGAGCTCTCCGCGCCGCCGCCGCCGAGCGCGCCGCCGCAGGGAGTGGGACGGGGAGGCGAACACGGCGTGCAACATTGCAATGAAGGAGTACAAAGACCCGGGGCCAGACGCCATCGCGCGGGCGAAGCAGGCGAGCCCGCCGGCCCCCGCCCCAAGCGTCGACGTTGCTGCCAGTCCGCCCTCTCCTTACAGCTCCGATCCGTGCGTGTACGCGCAGGCCGCGGCAGGAATGGAGACGGACGAGCCGGCGGCGGCGGCGGCGGCGGACGGCGCGCAGGCGGCGGCAGCGTTCGCGGTGGAGACGGCGATAGCGGGCGCCGTGGCCGCGCACAGTTAGCTAGCGCTTCTGTTTAATTTTGACATCCACATGCGCTGCCTAGAGCAGCGGGCGCGAGGGCCGGTTCAGGGCTGCCCGAGGCGGCTCCGCTTCGAAGGGTTCCCCTCGTCGGCGTCCGCCATGTCCTCGTCTGGTCGCCGCGGCCGCTCCAGGTTCACGTCGAACGCCATTTTCTGCGGGCGGGAAGCTTCGCGTCAGCGCCACGTGCGCGCCTGGCCGCGGGGAGCAGCGCGCGGCGTGCCTGGAACTGCCGGAGCAGCAGGTTCGTCTTCTCGCTGCTGATCACCGCCGGCTCGGGCTGCCCCGGCTGCTGGCACGGCACGTAGAGCGGCACGGGCTTCGCCCCGCTCCGCGGCTGCAGCGGCTCGGGGCTGGAGCGGACCGAAAGGAACGCCCCCGTCGACCTCGTGGGGAGGCCCGCTAGGAACGACATCGCTGAGGCGCGTGTGGCGCGCGCGCTCCGCCTCCTACGCGTGCGCTGCGGCCCGAGGCCAAAGTCAGGGGGAGCTCGGGGGCGGTCGTGGCGCGTGGCCTGCACCTGCAGATGCGAGGCACGTTCTCCGGCACCCGATCTCACGCTCAGATTCGACTTCGCCGTGGCGATACAGCGCCGAGGGGCGCGCAGGGCCGCGCTGGCTCTGCAGGGTGCGCTTCTGAGCGAAGTGCGCCCCGCCAGCAGTAGACGTGCTCCAGTGGCAATTGCTCGGTCTGCAAATGCTACGTGTGAAGATAAAAATTGCTGGAGGGAACGCCGCCGTGCGCCACGGCGCCTTACCCGTTCTCCCCTTGCTTGCGCGATGCGGCGGTTCGCAAGCACGCTCGGGGCACTCTGGGACGAGAACGGCTGTCTGGCGAGGACGCCGCGTGCACGCCGGACTACACGGGCTCGCGCGGGGTTGCGGACTTGCGCACCAAAGCTGGCGTCCTGATCGGTCGGGGCGGCGCTCTATATAGCTACAGAACGCTCACAGGTTCAAAAAAGGCGCCGTCGAGTCGCCGATCCGCGCCGATGTCGAAGATCCAGCGTACCCCCCAGTTTTGAACGGCGAGCCGAGATCGGACAATGCAGGCGGAGGCGGGGCCCAGCAGCAGCAGCACGGCGTCGACCATGCGCCGAGCAGTCCACATTTGCGAAGCAGTACTCCAGGAGCTGCAGGAAAAGGCATCCGCCTCGCCGGTTCCAGAGCAGGACCGGCGACTGGAGGAGGAGTATCAAGCCATGCTACAGATGTGCATGCAGACGAAAGGCTGCCTGGTGGAGGAGGACGCGCGGGCGCGGGGCGATGAGCAGCTTTGCCGCCACATCGAGCAGCTGGAGGAGAAGCGGCGGCACCTGCGGACGCTCCTGCAGCAGTACGAGAGCGAGGAGAACGCGTGGCATGCAGCAGCAGCGCAGCTAGAAAACCTGGAGTTTCCCGACCCGCAGCCTTTGTCGGCCGAGGAGGCGTGTGCCAGCCTGACGCCGGAGGAGCGTGCCTTCATCAGCGACAGCGCCGTGAAGAGGCTCGTGAACGGGGCCTCCCAGACGCAGCTGGCGCTGGAGCTGCAGCTCGATCAGCTGATGATGGCGGCAAAGAACTTCGAGCGGGTCCGCTGCAAAGCGGACAAGTATCTCGACGCGGCGGCCAAGGCGATCAACGAGCGCGCGTTCGCGCACATGCCGCACATCGACGACCCGCGGGCGATGATCCGGGGCATGCTCGGCCGCGCCGCCCCGGCCAGCGGCGGCCCCGGCGCCGTTTCAGTTTAGGCTGGCCCCGCCGTCCCCGCATCTCCTTCCTACCGCCCTCTCCGCCTCCTTCCGTAACGCCGTCGCGGCGAGACGCGTGTCGTTATCCGCCTTCCCCAGCCCGCAACTCTCCTGCCCGCGCTTCTGCCTTCCATCTCCTTGAAACCTGTAGCTGCTCGTTGGATGTTTTCTAGCATAGCTCTCCAACTCGGCATTTGTTGGTGCTCCTTCCTAGCCCTTTTGTCGTAATGATTGTCTCTTGAATCGCTTCACTTTCGAATTCGCGAACCTCCCGACTAGCTGCTGGCCACCCAGGTTTGGAGGTGCACGGGGCTCGAGAGAAATGGTGAACGTTTCTGGTATCGACATGCATGGCTAGTGCAAACTAGAATACATAAATGAGGCCCGCTCTGCTGCGGGCCGGTTCGGGTGATCATGAAATCCTACAAGGCTAGCGCTAAAGATCGCTCAGGCGCTGGATCGATGCGCCTAGCGCGGGAGCACGTTGCGCTGGGCCTCGAACGGCGTCTTGAAGTACTTCAGATAGAAGTGGTAGAAGCCCGCGGCGACCCTGGGGTGGGGCGGGGTACAGGCGCGTCAGGGGGTACGTGGGTCAGGGTCGAGGTCCGGGGGCGCGGACCAGCCGATGCCGAAGAGGACGCAGAGGACGATGCCGAAGATCGAGGCTGCGGGGGCGGCTCGGGCGGGGGGTACGGGGGAGGGGCAAAGGGGGGTACGCACGTCCGGGGAGGCTCTCGACGCGCTGGACGAGGCTGGGGACGGGGGTCGGGGCGGGGATGGCGGAGGGGGTGGGGGTGGCCGAGGGGGTCGGGGAGGGCGTCGGGGTGGGCAGCGGCGTGGCGCCGATGCGGATGAGCGTCGCCGTGGCTGTGAAGGTCGAGTTGACGTTGGTTTCCGGGACCATGCGGCCAAGCAGGCTCTGGTCCCGCAGGATGGCCGGCCGCCGCGCGCTCGCGGCGCTGCACGCCGGCTTGGCGACCGGGGCGGTGCAGGAGCCCTCCGCGTTCGTGAAGGTCAGCTTCATCGCGTACTGGAAGCGGTCCTGGAACTGCGGCCGGGGCGGGGGGCGCTCAAACGCAAAGAAGCGGGAAGGGCTCCGGGCCGCGGCGCCGCGGCGGACCTCGGCGCGCATGCAGACGGGGAGGTGGTCGGCGTTTCGCTCGCGCTCGCCGGCGCGGTCGTCCGCAACGCACTTCACGAGCGATCCCTCGAAGCTCTCCAGCATGCTGCGCGCGCCGGCGGGCGGGCGCGCGGGTCAGGCCCTGGCGCCGGGTGCAGCGTTCCGTTCCGCGCACCAGGTGTAGTTGACGGCGGAGCCGACGCTGAGGGTGAGCATGACCGACGAGGCGGACCCTGCGGCGGGCCCCGCGGTGAAGTTGAGGGTCACGTTGTACTGGTCCGGCGCCTTCGTGCACTCCGCCACCGGCGACGAGAGGTTCGCGTTCGTCGGGTCCGTCCAGCCGCTGTACCCGACCCCGGGCGCCGCGTAGATCACCTGCAGCAGGCGTGAGTGGTCTCGTTTATGCGCGACGGGCGGCGGCGGCGCACGTTGCTGCCCTTGGGCGTGACAGGCGTCGTCACCTCAGCGCGCAGCATCGCGGCCGAGGGCGTATCGATGTCGATGGCCCGGAGCGCTGCGGCGGCGGCGGCGGCACGTGAGTGGGCGGCGATCCGAGCAGGGGAAGTGAGAGAACGGCGGGTCGCGCACTCAGCCAGTACTCGTTGCTGCCCGGGAGCATCGCGGGGACGACGAAGTCGAACGTGCCGTTGCTCGGCGGCGCCTGCTGGTCCGGGTTGTCGTCGATCGCCGGGCGGCTCGCCGGGTCAAAGTCAAACTGCTTCCCCTCGCTGATCGTGGCCTGCGGGGCGTAAGCAGCGACCGGAGGGGGCGAGGGGTACGGGTCGGGAGGCGCACGTCGACGGCGAGCTTGTCGATGATGGAGAGGATGCTGGAGCCGTTGGCGGCGCGGAGGCGCTGGAAGAAGCCGTGCAGGTCGTAGAACCCTGCGCCGCACTCCGTTGGGCTCGGGCGCGCGGGGGCGGGTGCGGGCGGGGCGGCGGGCGCACGAGCGGAGATGGGGGAGGTCACGATCGGGTAGCCGATGGAGAAGGAAACGGAGCGCTGCTCGCCCGTAGTCCAGAACTCGGGGAGGTCAAAGGTCGTCGCGCTGCCCCAGAACTGCCGCGGCGCGTGAGCGCGGCTCGAGCACAGGCCGGGGCCGCGGGCGGATCGGAGCCGGCCGGCACCTGCTCCAGGATGTGCTTGACGGAAGAGTTGGAGGAGGTGATAGCTAGCTGGCCGTTCAGCACGGGCAGGAAAGTCTGGGCGAAGTTCGACGGGCTCTGGAACTGCGGCACGCGGCCCGCGAAGATCATGTAGCCGTAGACCTGCAGGGAAAAGCTCAGACGCGGTGCGAGCCGAGGCGAGAGCGGGCGGCGCGCGGCGCGCCTGTCTCGGGATCACAAGGGTTGAAGTCCCGAATTTAGCCGTGACAACGAGAGTCACGAAACCCCTGCAGAGGCGATAGAGATAAGAGCTTTCTATTATTGAAATCCGCGAGGACGAGAAGCAGATGCCGCGCACATTGATTCCGAAGTCATCGACTCCGGGGTCGGAATCCTGGGCGGGGGCAGCGCGCGTTCGGCCATTGCTGACGATAGGCGGGGCGGATGCAGCGGATGCGCGGAAATTACCATGTGTACGAGCAGGTGGACATAGTGGGGTACATAGACGGCGTGAGGCGCGAGGAGCACGAAAGCTGCGGCAGCGTCAGGCGAGGGACGTGGCGTGCCGCAGCGACGGCGCACCCCCGAGACGATTGTATTTATGCTCGCAGAGTGTACGCCATCATCTTGCACTGACGCCTGCGCAGGCGCCATCTGCTTGAGAAAGCTGGGGAGGCAGGACGGACAAGCGCGAACGCACGGGCTGGAACCAGTGGTAGGTGCCAATATCGAAGGTCATCCTGTCGCACCTAGTGGCCGCCTGCCACGTGATGGTGCAGTTCTGGCCCACTGCGGGCGCGTCAGACGCTTGGCTGATTGAGGGAGGAGCGCATGTGCGTAGAGTTCCTCGAGCATACCGACGCAGACTAGGTTCTGCTTGAAGTCGGTAGATGGGCTGACGATCTGCACCTGCGTCTTCTCTGCGCGCGGAGCGCGTAAATTCGGGCGCTGCGGAAGGAGGCCCAAGGGACGCACCGAAGCAATTCTGCGCGCTGGCGGCAGCGAGCCAACACGCTAGCAGGACGAACACTGCGATATGCCTCGCCATCTTTCCGAGCGTTCCTGCAAATCGGAGATCGAATGTGAGTTCGCGCGCTGCCCGCGCGAATGGCCCCGCCAGCGCTGGATATCGGTCGCTCGCCGGACGGTAACACTATCTCGCGGCGAGGTTACATCCTAGATTCGGAGGCGGCTCGCGGGCGGCGCCAAAATCGCTGAACTTTCGGGCCCGTCGACCCGCGGCCGGACGCCTCAGAAGCGTGCTAGCTAGCTAGCGAAACGCTTAAAGAGATGGCACCTAGCTCGAACGCTTTCCGCGCCTCCGCCAAGCGGGTACAGCAGCGCAGGACTGGGTTGGTGTACCCAGGTCTGAGCTTGGGGTAAACGAAGTCAAGACGATGTGATAACCTTCCGGATGTTGGCAGGCTGCCGGGCAAAAGGAGCTCGAGCTAGCGGAAACTCGGACGACGCGACGAAGCTCATTCGGTGCAGGCAGCGTTCCGAAGTTCGCCTTCAGCGCTCTAGGACGCTGTTGGCCGCCCGCAGCCTAGCCCTTGGCCGCCCGCGCCGTTCTATCAGCATTCGGCGGCACTTTGGCCAATTAATCGCCACTGGTCGCAGCCAGCCGCGCGCGCTCTCCGGTTGCGCGCCGGCTCACGCTAAAAGCCGCGCATGCGCAGCGGTCCTCGGAGTATTAGAAGACCTGCGCGAGCGACGCGATTTCGATGTTCGCATCGGGGACGGCGGAGATCCGCCTTGAGAAGCCGCCGGGGCGGCCCTTCTTCGGCGGCGAGACGGTCACCGGTTCCATCTGCCTGAACATGACAGACGCGCGCCCCGCCCCGCCCAATACTAGTGCCAGCCCGCCCTGCAAGTGGCGACGTCCGAACGGCGCCCCTCGCAGCGGGCCCCCGCGCAGCGCCTTGTCCTCATGTTCACGGGCGTCGAGAAGGTGCGCTGCGCATGCCCGGCCGCCCGCGGCGCCCCGCGAGCGCGCGACTGGAGCCGCCCGCGCCGGCCCGGCCCGACACTGCCGCGACCAGTGCGAGTGGTGGCGAACGAGAAGCGACAACGGCAAGACTGTCACGGATCACTACTGGTCTGGGTCCCCGCTCGCCCGTACCCGGGGCCTCGAAACGATGCGACTCTGATTCCCCGGCAGGAACAAGAAGAAATTCCTCGAGAACCAGATGGTCATAGCCGAGTACCCCGCCGGCCTCGAGCGCGGTGCGCCTATGTACCTCACCGAAACCGAGTTGTACCCCCTAACGCCCCCCTCCCCCCCCTCCTCACCCCCAAGGCGTGCTCAACTACCCCTTCTCGGTCGTCTTGCCACCGAACGTCCCGTCAACGTACCTCTCTCCCCCTCTCCGCCCCGTTAATCCCCCTTCTTCCTCCCCCTCATCGCGGCCGCACGCTGTACCCGCACGCGCCTCATCCCAGGACCCACAAAAGCGGCACTCTGTCTTGGAAAGCGGACGTGAAGTACAAGCTGAAGGTCTGCCGCTCCGGATCCCCACGCGCCCCGTACCCCTCGTCGGGCATATCGTACCCCAGGCGCTGGTCGAGGTGCAGGGCGCCTTGAAGCCGAATCTGCGCGCCAAGCTCGAGGTCCCCGTCGTGGAGGCGCGCCCTGTACCCCCATCCCCGAAGCCCGTACCCTCCTCTTGACGCCCCCCCCCCCCCCCCCCCCCCCCCCCCTCCTTTGCGCAGCGGTTGCTGGACCCCCGCGTCCTTCAGACCCCCACTCAGACGGAGGAGGAGGCTCGCCCGGGTCCCTCTCTGTCCTGTACCCCCGCCCCCGTGATCGGTACCCCCAGAAAACCATCCGGTTCGCGGGCATGTTCTCCCGCGGCTCCGTCAACATGAAGGTGGCGTACCCCGCCAACCCCCCCCCCCCCCACGGCCGGCCCCCTGCGCCTTGCGAGCCCCCCGCAGCTCTTCACCCCCGGATGGCGTACTTCCCGGCGAGGTCATCCAGGTGCGCGCGAACAGCGTACCCCCCCCTCTTCCCCCCCCCCCCCGCCGCCCCAAGGCTCATCTCCGACCCCGACCCCGAAGGTCCGCATCGTCGTCGACAACAAGGCCCGCCCGCACGCCGCCTCCCCCTTCCACCCCACACACGCTCCACTCACGTACCCCCAGAGCTCGGCCACCATCAAGGGCCTGCGGATCAAATTCTGCGGCCACATCGACCTCTGGACCAAAGGGCTCTTCGGCGGCCGCGAGACCAAAGAGTGCGCGCCCCTCTCGATCTCCATCTCCGTACCCCTTACGGGCGCGCAGCGACTCGTGGACCCTCTCTGTGCACGACGTTCCCAAAGAGCAGGTACCCCCGACCCGGTCGGCGCCGACGGCCCGAAGGGAAAGCTGGTGCAGAAATTCTGTACCCCGCAGGTGCAGATGGAGAAGGAGTCGCGGGAGTTCAACTTCTCCATCCTCGTGCCCCCGGGGACCGAGGCAAGGGCCCCGCTCCCCGGCCGCCCGCCCCCGGCCCGCCGGCCCCTCACCCCCCGCGGCAGCCGAGCGTCAACGGGGATTGCGTCAAGGTGCCGACCCCGCCCCCCTGCGCTCTGGCCCGCCGCGGCTCCTCGCGAAAGCTAAACGCCTTACCCCCTCTCGTGCAGCTCTGGTACGGGGTGAAGGTCGCTGTGGACGGCGGCACGATGTGCCCCGACGTGAAGGGTGCGCAAGCGCCTCGACTAGCTATAGCTTTCGCCGCGGCGCCGCGGCCGGCGCCCGCGGCGCCCCCTCATGCGCATGCTCATGATCACCGCGGGGGCGGCAGCGAGCCTCCAGGTCATCGTCGTCCCCCCGCAGCAGTAGCTACAGGCCGCCGGCGCCTCAACCGGTCCGGTACGCGCCGTGACCGGGGCCAAATGCAACTAAATAGCTAGCCCGTACTTCCGAGTTCAGAAAGTTGAAATCAAGGAGCCTGGGCTGGGGCCCTCCGAACGCCATCTCGAAACTTTGACGGGCGGGCCTCTAAATGCTTGGGCGGGACTCCGGGAAGTCAACGCGTACGTCAGGCCTGAGCCGCGCTGCGCGCGTGCGCTAGCGCTAGCTACTAGGCTACAGCTCGACTAGCTACAGTTCCGGCGCGCGCAGGACGAACAATCAACGTATTTTCATATGCATGAGACGTCGACGGCGACATCGATGCGCGCCGGGATCAAATTCGCCAGCTCGCGAGCGTGTACCCCCCATAAGAGCCAGCTGCCAGCGCAACACGACCCACGACCCTCGCTAATTGGCATGGCGAACAAGAACACCGCCAAGAAGAAGCGCCAGGAGAAGAACAAGAAGGAGCGGGAGCGCGCGGCGGCAGCGGGTGCGTCGTTCAAAGCGTTCTCTGGCCACGCCGCTGGTCGCGCACCCTGAGCGGTCCGCGAGACGCTCTGTGACGGTGCGAGCGCAGAAGCGCCAACGTCGGAGCGATCCGAGGCCCTCGCGTCCGCGCCAGGTCCGCGTCTGACGCCAGCGAGGGAAGTCCGCGCCTGACGCGCCCGGCCGTCACCAGCGGACTCCGAGCACCACCAGGAGGAGGCGGAAGCCGATCGGGAGGCAGCCGGCGCCGGCTCGGCCGCGAGCGCGGCGCAGGCCGCCGCTGCCGCTGCGGAAGCGGAGGCGATCGAGGCAGAGCGGGCGGAGCGGGAGGCTCGGCGGCGGGAGGCGATACGGCTCATGGAGGAGGAGCGGAGGCGGCAGGTCTCCCAGTACGCCGACACCTCGTACCTCTCCCGCCTCGCCGCATAACCCGCGCCGCCGCCGCCGCCGCCGCCGCCGCTCGTGTACAGACATCTCTCCTCTCCGCTCGTAACCATTTCAATAGCTCGTGCATCCCCCACGCTTTCTGCTCAGTCGGGGTTCTCGGCGCCGGCCGCGGGCTAGCGCTCCTTGGCCATGGATCTTGTTCTTCACGGAACGCGCGAGAGCTAGCCCT
The DNA here is from genome assembly GCA_004431415.1 of Cyanophora paradoxa. NCBI lineage: Eukaryota > Glaucocystophyceae > Cyanophorales > Cyanophoraceae > Cyanophora > Cyanophora paradoxa. The sequence continues at coordinate 137,226 of QPMI01000150.1, forward strand.
CGCCGGAGTTGTGGTGGGGCGCCTTGAGCTCGCTGTGACTGACCCAGGCCAGTGAGTCGGCAGTGACCCATGCATGCATGCGCATGATGATGATGCCGGCCGCGCGCGGGCTCAGGGGCTCAAGCTATAGGACATGTTCAACGTGTGTATATGTTATTATGCCAAGGGAAACAATTGAATCGCAGGGGCACTGGGCCTAATTGCAGAAAACGATGAAACCGTTGAAACTTGAAGCTTATACCTACACGTGACAGACATGTTCACCTAACCACATGAATGCATGACCATATAAACTATTAAAAAAATGCCGCATATATATGCACGAATGACGACGTAAAAAGATGAACGAGGAGCTGCCGAACAGCTCATATGCATGGTCATAAAACTCCAAGCAACGCAACTGCAACTTGCTCGAGGCCTACAAGGCTAGGGGCCGGCCGAGCGGCCGTAAGCCCCGAGCGGAACGAACTGCGCGATGTGGTGTCACGCTCACGAGAGGCACGCACGGCACGAATTGCGAATTCGCGGGAAGCTTGCTCGAGCGCGCACGGGGCCCTACGGGCTCAGGACGGGGATGGCCCACTCGAGGGAGGTGACGGACTGCTGGACCTGCGCCGCGCCGTACGCGCACCGCACCCGCACGCGGTACGTGCGGACGACCTCCCCGGGTCCCGAGTACGACCTGGCGACGCCGACATCGGTCAGAAGATCGGTTGGGCGGAGGAGCGGGCCGACGGGGGCCGCGGGCGCGGGCGCGGGCGGGGGCGGACCCCGGGGCGACGTAGGGAGAGAGGTGGATGGTGGAGAAGTCCTCGCGGCACGTCTGGTTCCAGAAGTGGTACGGCGCGCCCTCCACGAGCTCCACGCCCCCGGCCCCCAGCAGCGCGTCCCCCGTCGCCCGCACCGCCACGCGGCAGGCGGCGGCGTGGTCCGGGCACCCGTCGCTCATCGCGAAGCGCAGCTGGACGGGGACGAGGGCCGGGCGCCCGCCGGCGACGCCGGAGAGGGAGCTCGGCTCGGGGTCGGCCTGCTGCAGGAAGGCCGGCGCGCTCGCGCGCTGCACGAAGAGCGAGACGGGGCAGGAGGCGCCCGCCGGGTAGCGGCTCGAGTAGAGCTTCAGCGCGTACGACTGGCCCACCGTCAGCTGCCGCCAACGGATTAATGACTTGTTCACTCCGTCGAGGCGGGGGCGGAGGGAAAGCGGCGTCCCGGGGCCGGGGCGCACCTGGGTGCCCGGGGGGATGCTCTGGACCGCGGAGGCGTCGGCGGCGACGTGCCGCAGGCACTTGGGGGCGAAGAGGACGCTGCCCCGGAGGTCGGGGGCGGAGACCGTGCACTGCCCGCTCGGCACCTGGCCGCGCGGGGGCGGAGTGAGGCGCGCATGGCCCCCAGGGCCCGGGGGCCCGGGGGCCCGGCCCATCTCGGCGCACCAGCAGGTCGCGGGCGCGCGGGGGGCAGACGGCGCCCTCGAAGGGGCCGCCGACGTCCACGACCTTGACGGAGAAGGCGCAGCTGCCGCGCGGGCCGGCCCCCGACTCGTTCTGGATGGCGAAGCTCACGGCGTGCACGCCCGTGCCCGAGGACGGCAGGCCGGCCGTCGACCAGGCGCTCGAGACGGGGGCCGCGACGGCGGGGAGGAGGGCCTGGCCGGGGGGCGGGCTCTGCGTGAGGCTCACCCCGCCGCTCCAGTTGCCGAAGGAGACGAGCAGCTGCTTCAGGTCGGGCATGCGGGCGGCGCAGACGGAGGAGGACCCGCCGTACGCCAGGGCCTCCAGGCGCTCCAGCTCGACGGTCCCGGGGCACTGCACCGTGTAGTAGTCCGTCGGCGGCGCGACCGTCGGGCACTGCGCGCCGCCGGTGCCGCCCGTGCCGGAGCCGCCCGTGCCCGAGCCCGTCCCGGGGGTGGAGGGCGGCCGCGGCCACGGCCCCGCCCCGACGCCGTTGGCGCAGTAGGCGTCCGAGACCAAAGCCGCAAAATTGCCTAGCGGGGGACGGAGGGCTTAGCGGCGCACGGACAACGCGGGCGCGAGGGGCGCGCGCGATCGCGCACCGGTGCGGTTGGAGTCGGCGGCGATGAAGCCCTCGACGACGATGTAGAGGGGCGCGTCGGGCAGCAGCGAGTAGAAGGCCTCCGAGATCGTCATGTCGCAGGTCGTCGTCGCTGCGGCCCGGGCCGGCGCGCGTGAGCTCCAGAGTTGCGCGGGATCGACGGCGCGCCGGTATGCGCACCCGTCTTCACGAGGCGGCTCGATGCTTCGGTGGGGCACCCGACGTAGGCGTAGAGGGTCGGAACGAAGTCCAAGTCCAGGGAGCAGATCGAAAAGTAGATGCTTGAACTGCGAGTGCGGCGAAGCGATGGTGAGCACGGGCGTCAGCTCAGCGCACCGGTACCACAAACATCAGGCGGGCGAAGGGGGAAGCGCACGAGGAGCGGCGGACGTCGGAGACGAGAAGAATGGCGCGGGTCACGCCGTTCGTGACGGGGAAGCCGAGGGAGGAGGCGAGGGGCCAGTCGACCAGGCGGGCCCGCGTCGCGTTGCAGAAGGGCGCGTTCACCGTCGGGACGGCCGCGGGGCAGAACGGGCCTGCAAGCAGAGCGTTTCGCCCAACAATTCGAAGCTTATGCTTAAGATAAAGATAAAAGGTGATAAGCGCACGGTACGGGGGCACGATGCCCTGCGTGCAGTAGGCCGCCTTGTTCGGGTAGTTGAGGCGGGAGGGCAGGACGGGCCGGTACGGTTCGACGCCTCCCGAACCGTACGAGCCCACCATCAGCATGACATAGTATTCGCCTGCGCACTGGCGTCAGATTGAGCTCGGACGAGCACTGGTACGGATGACGACTCGCCAGCAAGGAGCTCGGGCGGGACTGTCAGCGTGGGGACGCCACCCGAAAGCTCGTAGTAAGCCTTCCAGACCGACCCGTACTGACCAATGTATGATCCGGCTGCGAGCGGGAGTGACACCACCGAAAGGATTGCGCTCGGGCGAAAAGCGGATTCGCGAACTCGTGAGCTTGCCGCGTTGCGCGGCCTCAAAGGAGGAAACGTCCGGGCAGCGGTCGTAGATGATGAGCCCCTTCACGCCTTGCGTGCGAAACGCGACCTCGAGACTGCCCGCACTGATGCTGTAGGGCAGCCGGACGCGCGCCATGGCGTGCCTCTTGAAGCCATGGTTCGGGTCCACTCCCCAGAGCGAGCCCCAGATGTAGTTCACGGGCCACCCGGGGGGCATAAAACGAGAGATCTCGTTCTCCGTCGTGATTGTCGGGAAGATCGAGCCGCACTCCAGCATGTCGTAGAAGGGGAACGAGCACGTCTCGCTCTTCGTCAGCGGCGGTGTCAGATTGGGGCACCTGTCTCGAAGGACTCAGAGGAATGCGACGCCGTTCGCGGAGGGCGCGCACGAGCTGTCGTAGGCCGTGAAGCTGAAGGGCCCCTCGCGCCACCTCCCGTGCGGGCTGGCCATCCCCGGAACGTAGCTCCCCTGAAAGGCGACGTAGTACGTCCCGCTCTTGATCACGTCACCCGCGAACGACGCGCGCCCGCTGCCTTCCGCCGAGAAGGTGGCGCTGGTCCCAGCGTACGTGACGAGCGTGTGCGATGGCAGGAGCGGGTTTCCGACGTAGAGCCGCAGCGAAGGGTACAGGACGTCCGTGGATGAGAGCTGCAGCGCGAATGCGGAGCTGCGGCAGCCGGAATCAGCGGCGGCGGCGGGACACGGGGAGTCGCAATGCGCACAGTTCGCTCTCGACACGGAAGCGGGCCAGGTAGACGCCCCGCCGCTTGGAGGGTGTCGACGGTAGCGGATCGAGGACGGTGCTCCCCAGGTTCGGCCAGTCGCTTTGCTGCAAAGGGCGGACGTCAGAAGGAGGCGCCGCCTCGCGCGGGCGAGGGCACCTCGTAGTGGTGGGGGCCGGACCAGAGCCCGGCGGTGCTACCCTGCACGTTCGAACACGCCGTGACAGGCGCGCTGAGAGCCGAGTAGTTGTACGCAGCCGGCCCCGGTTGCGCGGCCATCCCTGCAGGCAGACGATGTCAAACCGTCGCGCGCTCATGTTTGTCGGAGCGGGGCGACGTCGGACCGGGGAAGCCGAGCCGGGTGGCGCTGGCGAGGCGGTTGAGCGTGCCCTTCAGGCCGGCGGCGTCGAGGACCGGGAGGGCCCCGTCGAGGAGGGCCGCCTCGACGGCGGCGGCGTCCGCGGCGGGGAACGCCTCTCGGTAGAGGGCCGCCAGGCCGGCGGTGAGGGCCGCCGCGTAGGACGTGCCGTGCGCCACGAAGTGGTCGATGGCGGGCGCCGCGTTCATCTCGGGCACGGCCGGCTGCGCGTCGAAGTACGCTGCAGGGGCACGTCAAAGCTCGCCGCGAGGCGGGCGGGGCTGGTCGATCGCGAGCGCGCACATGGATTGGCAGTCATGGAGAAGCGGGCCCTGGCGGCGCGGATGTTCTGTCCGGGCGCCAGCAGGGAGACGCAGGTGCCCCAGTTGGAGAATCCGGCGCGGAAGTCGTCTTGGTCGCTCGCGCCGACGTTGATGGCCCCCAGCGAGTTGCCGGGCGCGTAGCGGCACGCGTCCTTGTCCTCGTTGCCCGCCGCCTGCGAATGCGCACACCTCTCATCAGTGCCGAACCAGAGGCGCTCGACGCGGCGCGGGCCCAACCCGGGCCCAACCGCGAGCGCACCGTCACAACAACAGCCCCCGCCGCGCGAAGGCTGCGCGGGACAGCGCCACGTCAGCGGACGAAGCCTTGGGCCTTCGCGCGCGCACCTGGCGATGGCTTCGACGTAGGCCCCGTTGACGGCGTTCGCGAGGGCGTCGCTGGGCGCTGTCGAGGCGAAGCCCATGAGGACGACGGCGCGGCGGCCCGCGCGGGACGGCGACTGCATGCTGGCCAGCACGGCGTCGATGGCGCCGACGACGTCTGCGTCCGTCGCCGTCGCCTTGCAGGCGCTGTTCGGATCCGACGCCGTGACACGGCGGAAGACCTTGGCCGCCAGGACCGTCGCCTGGGGCGCGGGGCCGACGCTCGCTCCGGCGGCGACCGAGGCGACGGCCGTGCCGTGGAGGCCCGCGTCGCAGTCCGCGGCGAAGGCCGAGCTGGAGCTGTTCCCGCCGTCCACGTCGTAGAGCCGCACCTGCGCGCGGGCACCGTGCTCGGGTCAGCTTACAGCGCGAAACCAGAGCGGCCGCGAAACTCATGGAGCGAGCTAGGCGAAGAGAGAAACTTAAGCCTGGTTGGGGAGTGCGCACGGTGCGGCCTACGAGCTCCGGGTGCGACTCGCGCACGCCCGTGTCGAGGACGTAGATGTCGACCCCGGCGCCCGTGAGGCTCCCCGGCGCGAAGCGCCCGTCCAGCACGTTCGACGCCTGGTCCAGCCTACACGGCCGCCGGGCGATCAGATCTCGAGGGCTCGGGCGGGGGGGACACCCACCGGTCCAGGTGCCAGGGGCGGACGGTGGCGTTCCAGGGCCACAGCGAGGGGAGGATGGTCGTGACGTCGGGCGGGAGCTGGGCCGGCCGCACGAGCTGCCGCCAGAAGCCGGTTGAGCGCGCGCGTCGAGTGCGGCAGATCGAGAGCCCGGCCCCCACGCACCCCAACCGGCACGATGTACTTCACGTCCTCGTGGGCCGCCAGCGCGCTCCGGACTTCGGGCGAGAGCCTGCGGGTGCACGCCGGGGAGTCAGCTTAGGAGACCGGGCGCCGAGACGTCGACCGGGCGCACCTGGCCGAGAACCCGCGGACAGCGCGGCGATAGGTGTGGTGGAAGGCGGCGTGCCGGGCGTCGGATCCGGAGCCATGGGCGGTCCGCGCGCGAGCCCTGGCGTGCTCTTTCACCTTCTCCACATGCGCCTTCGCATCGCCCCCGCGCGTATGCAGTCCCTGGCCATGGACGCGCAACGTCAATCAGACGCCACTTGCAATCGGCGACAGGGCCGGGGATGGGGCTATTCGTGCGCACGACAATGTACATCTGCTCGAGCTCATGATCCGTAGCTACAGACGAGCCGGCGTCCGTGGCTGGCTGCGCCGCAGAGGCGTGATTCGGTTTTGATCTTGACGCCGCCATTGCAATTGACGGATCTTGCCCATCTTCAGCGATGGCGCCTTCGATGCTTCGCACGCGCTTGGTGAGTGCTTCAAGGGCGCCGTACAGCCCTGCAAGCTCCTCGCGCATTTGCGCGCGATCTGCGCGATGCTCTGTTCCTGCATGCGAAGGTGCCGTGTTCACGTGCTGATCGCTGTCCCTTTCTACAACAGCAGCTGCTGCTAGGCCTATGCCGATTGTCAAAAAGCAGATTGAAATTACGAGCGGGCATGCCAGGATGGAATCAAGGCGATCCCCCTGACGCCTTCGCATGCGTCCGCCCAAAGTGGGCGACTGCTGCAGATGCTGCATCGCCTTGTGGGCGAGTCCCAGCTGCAGGCTCTCAGGGCGACTGCTGCGCGCTCGGGCCTGAACACAGCGAAGTGGGGGGGGGGGGGGGGGGGTTTAGCCCGGCCCGGCGGGTATGACCGGGCCGCGCGGGCCCCTTCGAGGGCCGTCTGAGCCGCCCTAGGCCTAGGCCTGCCTGCCTGTACTCCTTGGAAACTTATCCCCGCGAGCTGTAATTCTTGCATGCGCCGTTTTACCCCGCGCGCGCGCGCGCCTTCAGCTTCGAGTTCCTGTGGCACGTGCTGCAGCCGCGGCCCCGCGGATCAGCGTCTTCATGGATTCACACGGAGCGCGGGCCGGGGGAGCAAGCCGGAGCTGGAGAAGAAGTGGTGGGGCGCCTCGCCCGCGGCCCGGGCCTCCCACGCGGCGGCGAGGGGCCCCTCGAGGGCCCGGACCCACGCCCGCGTGTCGAACAGGCCGCCGCCGCGCCCCCGGGCCGCGAGGACGGCGGCGCGGGCGGCCGCGAGGGCGCCGCGGTCGCTGGCGAGGCGCGCCGCCGCGTCCTCATAGCAGCGGAGGGAGGCGCAGAGGGGCACGGCGCCCTCCAGGCCCGCCGCCCGCAGCATCGAGGCGGCCGTGCGGGAGGCGAGCGTACCCCCCGGGAGGACGACGGGGGGCAGGCCGGCCCAGAGGGCATCCAGCATCGTGCTCTGCCCGCTGAACGCGGGGGCATCGAGGAAGAGGTCGGCCGCCGCCATCCGCTCGATCTGAGGCCGAGGTCGGGTCGGGCGGGCTGGGTAGGAGAGTGACGCGGGGGGGCGCTTGGCTCACCTGATCCTGGCGGGGCACGAAGGGGGCGTAGAAGAGGCGGGGGGCGAGGTCGGCGGGGGGTACCGGGGGGCGTTGGAGGAGCTGGCCGGCGGCGGCGGACTCGAGGCGGTAGTTCCTCTCGAGGGCCTCTACCCCCGTGAAGACCCAGAGGACCGCGTTCGGCGCCCGGCGGAGGACGTTCATCCAGACGCCGAAGAGCGAGGGCGTGAGCTGCGGTGCCGGTGAGGGCCGCGGGCCGAATCGCGCTGCGGGGGTACGGACCTTCTTGGCGGGGTGGAAGGCGGCGAGGACGACGGCCTCGGGGGGTATGCGGTACAGGGAGCGGGGGATGGGGGGCGGGGGGGCGGGCAGGTCCAGGGGGCTCCCCGGCCGAACGACCTGCCGGGCGCTCGGGCCCCGGGGCCCGCCGGCCGTGCAGGGGGGTACGCGGACCGTGATGGACTCGAGGGGGGCGTGGGAGGATACGTGGAACGAGTTGGGAGCGGGCATCAGGAGAAGCTTCTCGGTGAAGTGCGACTGGGAAGGGGTACGGAGTCAGCAGGGGGGGCGGGAATACCGGGTTTATTCAGGGGGATACCTGCATCTCGGGAGTGGACACGAACGGGTCGCCAACGAAGTGGCTGAGGTACCCGTCCGCCCCGGAAGGCCCTTCGCAACGCCGGGGTACGTCAGCCCCGGCGGGGCGGTGGGCAAGTCGGGGAGGGGGTTACCGCCGTATGATGTGTAGAAGATCTGCACCGGGGCGGGGGAGCGGGCGATGGGGTCGCAGTGGGCGTTCAGGATGAACACTGCGCGTGCGGGGGAGGGGTACGGCCGTCAGGAAGCAGAGGTGGTGCACGAGGGGGAGAGGGACGCACTGTCAAGGTAGATCAGAACCTGAGGCGGGGGGGAGCAAAGGTGAGGCGGGGTACGCTATTCGACGGCAGGAGGGGGGTACGTGCCTGGATGCCAGCGTCGTTGACGGCCTGTGCCACGTCGCTTGGGTAGCCCGGTGCGCCCTGCGGGGGTTTCAAAAAAGGGAGGGGTACGGCGGTCCTCTAGGGGGTACGCACGACGTAGATTACGTGATCCGCGCCGCTCACGATGGCGCGCTGAGAAAAGGGGTTTGAGCGCGGGAAGGGGTCTGGGGGGGTACGCCTGCACCTGGACGGCGTCGTCGGGGCGGGGGGTACAGAGCACGTAGAGGTAGACCTCGAAGCGGGAGCGGTCGTGCAGGCGGGGTACGTGCTGGAACACGTACCTGGGGCGGGTCAGCGGGCCCGGAGGGGGACGATGGGCGGGTGCGGTGCGGGGCGGGGGGGGTACCCGGTGGCGTGCTCGAGGAAGAGGACGGAGGCGTAGGCGAGCTTGACGCGGCGGGGCGGGGGCAGCAGCTGCAGCGGCCGCAGCGCCGCCCCGTGCTCCATCGCTGCGCGGCGCCATGCCTTAGAGGCAAGGGAGCGGGGCGGGGGCGGGGGCGGGGTCGGGGGCGGACGGGGCGTGGAGCGGGGGCAGGCGCGGCGGCGGGCGATGGCGAGCTGCGTGCGGGGCTCCAGCGGGAGGAAGGCCGCCGCGATCGGGTCCACCTCGCTGCCGCCCCCCGCCCCCTCAGCCCTCGCTCATTCGGAAGGGAAGAGATAAAGGCTCGTTGTGAGGGAATGTATAAGAAAGGCTCTAATATAAGAATGCATCTCATATCATGTCTCTATATGAGAAGCGGGCACTTGTTGCGGAGGCTGCCGTAGGGCTCCTCGGGGGGCGCCGGGCCGAACTCCTCCGGCGCCGGCCGGATCAAATCCTGCCGCGCCGGAGGCGTCGGTTTGACGGGGGCGAGAGGGAGGGAGCGGGGGGGGGCGGGGGTACCTCGAGGTCGGCGAGGAGCTCGTCCCAGTAGCGCCAGGCGGCGACCTTCGCGCCGGCCGCCACTCTGCGCGCCAGCCGGAGGCCCAGCTCAGGCTCAGGTGAAATTCAGAGCTCGAAGCCAAGGCCGGGCACGTCTGGTAGAGGAAGATGTTGTGGACCTTCCGGTCCTGGTGCCGCATCCTGCCCGCCACCGCCCCGGATCAAATTCGAATTTGAGTTCGAATTCGAGTTCGAGTTCGAGTTCGATCGCTCGGACCGGAAGGCGTGGAGGGCGGCCTGGTAGGCGCGGGAGTGGTCCCCGTAGTCCAGCGCGATGCTCACCAGGTAGTAGTAGTACGGGCCCACCATCACGTCCCCTGCACGCATCGGAGTCTCAGGGGCGGCGGGGGGGGGATAAGGGGGAAGGGGCGGGCCGGCGGCCTCGGCGATGCGGACGGCCTCCTCGGCGTCGCGGAGGGCGCCGCGGCTGTCCCGCGCCCACTGCCGCGCCAGCGCCCGCTTCGCGTAGGGCGCCGCCGCCCCCGGCTCCACCTCCGTGCCCCGCGTGTACCTGCCCCGCCCGCCCCGCCCCGCCCCCGACCCGTCGGTCGGGCCCGGCCCGCGGGGGCGCCCTCCCGTCCGGGGGCGCGCACCACTGCTCCGCCGTGGCGAAGTCGCGGGCGTGGAAGAAGATGTCGCCCACCTGGATCAAATTCAGACCCGAGATCAGATCCGAGGGGGCGGGCGGGCGGGCCTGGGTGGCGGCGAAGGAGCAGCTGGGGTGCATGGCGAGGGTGAGCTCGTAGGCCTCGATGGCCGCCCGCTGGTCCCCGGCCGTGAGGTAGCACTCGGCGAGGTAGAGCAGGTGCTCCAGCTTGCCCCCGCCCGCCGCCTTCTCGAAGAATGGGATCGCCGCCGCCACGCTCACGTACTTCGCGATGTTGATCCCGTACGCGCCCGCCAGCTCCGGATCGTCCGGCACCAGCGGCACCGGCGACGCCGGCTCGGCCCGGGCGAGCGTCACGAGGAGCACCAGCGCATGCATCGCCAGCACTTGTCGCATCGCGGCCCGCCCCGCTCGCCTCCCCGAGGCGCGGGGGCCTCGCCCTCGAGCCCGCATCATCGTGCGCAACCCGTGCACGCCGGTGGCTGCATCGAGCGTATTGCCGCGCTGTCTCTGATCCGCGCGACGGCGTGCGACGCCGTACGTCAGAGCCACCGCGCGACGGGCGGCGGCGACTCGCCGGCGGCAGATCGCCGAGAGCTAGCTGACGGCCGATCGAGCACGCGCACCAATTCCACACTCGAGCTCACGCGGCGGCTATGGTTCCCGCGGCTTCTCCGACGCGCTCGTGCCGCAGCTAAGCAGCGCTCCAGCGAGTTACCGCTCGATTCGCTCGCCTCGATTCGCAATGACACGTACGCGCCGCCCGTTACCGTCTGCTGCTGCTCCTGGCGTTACGTTGCCAGGGCCCAAGCTGAACCGGCCTCTAAACTATCCCCGCCTGGCGCCGACCCCGGGTCAATTGCAATCACTTTAAATTTCCTGCGCCTGTCGTCATTTTTGCCTCTGCCCGGATTCGACCCTGCACACAGCTCGCGAAAAAAAGTCGGTCCCCACAACTCGGTTTGTATGACAGGGGGGGGGGTCAAGTCGACTTGGAAAATCCCCACGCCAGTCAATTAAACCTTTTCATATATATGGCATATATATGCATTCTTATAGAGCTTATTTCTTTCTATCAGTAGTTTTAACGAGATCGAGGAGAAATTCCGGTCGCTGGCAGAGTGGAGAAGTTCAACACACAGCACGCCTCTTGACTCCAGCGCGCGCCCACATCAGCATTGCGTAGGCCCGAGGATCGAAGACAGCCAGGCAGTATAGTTTGGATGCGTCCGGGCGTACTGTGGCCTAGCGCGCCTTTGTTCTGCCGCAGCAGCGGCCGACGCACGACGCCCGCAGCGAGCACGACGCACTCATGATCCGCTACGGCTCGTGGTGCGCTCGATCGAAGTGCGCTGGATAACGCCCTGCGCCCGGGCCCGTTGCCCCTGTCGCTGACAAACACGCAGGCTGACACTCCCGTGGTAGCCACTGCATGCACCTGTAGTAGCTACTGCACCTGTAGTAGCCACCATATGCATGCGGCTCTGCGGTCCGCGCGTCCGAGCCGGGGCCGACGCGTGGCGGCGTGTCTCGGTGCTCGAGCAGGGCGCGACGGACGCGGGCGACGCCGGGGCGCTGCGGACGACTGGGCGCAAGCCTGCGGCTTCGGGAGCGGCGGGGCGAGCCGCGGCGGGCGGCGGAGGCCAGGCCGACGCGCGGCGGCGGGTCTCGGTGCGCGAGCAGGGGCCGCGGGCGACGCCGGGGCGCAGCTGACGCCGGGGCACAGGCCTGCGGCTTCGGGGGCGGCGGGGCGGGCCACGGCGGGCGGCGTAGGCCAGGCCGACGCGCGGCGGCGGGTCTCGGTGCGCGAGTAGGGGCCGCAGGCGACGCCGGGGGCTGCCGACGACGGGGCGCAGGCCTGCGGCTTCGGGAGCGGCGCCGGCGGTGCGAGCCGCGGCGGGCGGCGGAGGCCAGGCCGACGCGCGGCGGCGGGTCTCGGGGCGCGAGCAGGGGCCGCGGGCGGCGCCGGGGCGCTGCGGACGACGGGGCACAGGCCTGCGGCTTCGGGAGCGGCGGGGCGGGCCACGGCGGGCGGCGGAGGCCAGGCCGACGCGCGGCGGCGGGTCTCGGTGCGCGAGCAGGGGCCGCGGGCGGCGCCGGGGGCTGCTGACGACGGGGCGCAGGCCTGCGGCTTCGGGAGCGGCGGGGCGGGCCCTGGCGGGCGGCAGAGGCCAGGCCGACGCGCGGCGGCGGGTCTCGGGGCGCGAGCAGGGGCCGCGGGCGGCGCCGGGCTGCTGCGGACGACGGGGCGCAGGCCTGCGGCCTCGGGAGCGGCGGGGCGGGCCCTGGCGGGCGGCAGAGGCCAGGCCGACGCGCGGCGGCGGGTCTCGGGCGCGAGCAGGGGCCGCGGGCGGCGCCGGGGGCTGCCGACGACGGGGCACAGGCCTGCGGCTTCGGGGCGGCGGGGCGGGCCCCGGCGGGCGGCGGAGGCCAGGCCGACGCGCGGCGGCGGGTCTCGGGGCGCGAGCAGGGCCGCGGGCGGCGCCGGGGCGCTGCGGACGACGGGGCGCAGGCCTGCGGCTTCGGGGCGGCGGGGCGAGCCGCGGCGGGCGGCGGAGGCCAGGCTGACGCGCGGCGGCGGGTCTCGGGGCGCGAGCAGGGGCCGCGGGCGGCGCCGGGGCGCCTTCTTCTCAGGGCCTCTCCGTCCCGCCTGCTCTCTCTGTTCAGTGCTCCGACGGTAGAGCGCCAGTAGCTCGCCAGCGTTCTGAGATCTTGATAGTGAGTTCGTAATTCTCGAGAAACCCGCCGGCGCCCCGCCTGCGCCGTCTGGGCCGGCGAGCGCTTTTTTAAGCATGCATGAAGCTGTAAATGCATCTAGATGATGTATATCTCCGAGGCTCGCGTCCCAGGCGCTAGATGCGACCGGGCGGGCGAGAATCGTCCTGGGGCCAGGTGGGGCCGCAGATTGCAGCGGATCTTGAATGCCGGTCCAGGCTTTAATCGGCGGCCTTCGGTACCACCACCACCGTCTTCAGCACCCTCGAAAACCCCCGGGGGCGTGAAATCGCCGCTACTGAGTGAGTCGATGCTTCAATAAGGCATCATGAGCAGGTCGGGGAGGCATCTTGAAACTTGAAAACTGAAAAGTTCGAGAGGGTCCTACGCCGTGACGAGTAAAGTTCAAAACATCGGTCCGGCCCAAAAACACTTCGGATCACCCTGGATCTTGGTGTAGTGACATTTATACATGTACATGTGATAATGATTCTGGCTTGAAGAGCGGCCAGCTGAGGCCAGCCAGTCGCCCAGGAACTCACTAGCTCACTGACTGTGAGCAGGCGATCTCCGCTGAGGATGCACCGACGGGGGCCGCGATGCATCAGCACACGCTCTATCAAGGCTCGCATCGATTTGCGTTAGCGGTGGCCAAGCGAACCCCCGCGGCCGGGAGCGAAATTAGATCGCAAAGGCCCCCCCCCCTCATGATCATGATCAAGCCTTCTGGAGGAGAAGGCGATTCCCGCTGCAGATGCACGCGCCGGAGCCGCGCTCCACCCGCACATGCTCTTTCAAGATGTGCATCGATCTGCGTTAACGGTGGTCCAGCGAACCCTCGCGGTCTAGAGCGAAATTAGATCGCGCAGGTGCCCCCACCCCAAGCCTTCTGAAGGAGCAGGCGATCTTCGCTGTGGATGCACCCCCGGGGGCCGCGCTTCAACTGCACATGCTCTTTTGAGGTGTGCATCGATCTGCGTTAGCGGCGGCCCGGCGGCCCTCGCAGTAAGCAGCGAAATCAAATCTCCCAGGTGCCACCCGGCCCACCCACTGGAGCAGGTGCCTCTGGCCATGGCGGCGGGGGTGCGTGCCGCCGCCCGTACGCGAGCTCTGCGCGTGCTCTAGATGTGCCTCATGGCCCTAGACGTCTCAACCCGCATCGCCCCGCCGTTGCAGCCATGCCATCTGGAACCGCGGCCGCATGCATATATATGACATGCTTAAGCTTGATTGCACACGAGCGCGCGTCTGCCTGGGCGCGGTGGGACACGAAGCGGGTCTGAGCGAAAGAAGCATGCCTCCGCGGCGTGCGTCCCGGTGCCTGCGGCAGGCGCCGGCGGATCCGATCAGGCCCATAGCTAGGGCGCGCGCGCCGGCGCCGGCGCGGAGTGTGCGAACGCGGAGCTCGCGGGCGCGGCAGCGTGGCGCTTCGCCACGCACCTATTCGTGATGTATAGCTTGGCGCCATCCTGCGCCATCTTGGCGAACCGGCTCTCGTCGGGCCGCGGGCTGCGGCTGTAGTCAGCGCGCGCGGGTCGGGGGCGAGCCCAGATGCGAGAAAGATCACACCTGGCGCACTGTAAGCTTGCTCTGAGACGAACTGGAGCTACTGGAGGTCGCCCGCGCTCGAGCCCGGAACCTTCTCAGATGGGGGGCCCTGCACAAACGCGACGGCCATTTCGCGCAGCTGACGGAGCGAGGGCTGCCATCAAACACAGAGCTAGAGTGCTTGACTATCTAAACTTTGTCGGAAGCACTTTGAAAATCGTCGGGCTAGTTTTCGCGCACGCTTTCCTTGAAGGCGATCGAGTTTGACCAGACTCTTGGTTTTCGTCGCGGCGGTGCCCGAAGGCGGCCGTTCCTGCTCCATATGCGACCTGGAGGCTAGCTGTGACGCTCTCTGCTGCGTGCGGAAGCTGCGGTGCGTGCTGGTCGCGCGCTTCGCCGAGTCGCGTACGTCTACCCCGGGTGTTTTAACTTTTGTAGGGGAGAATTATTCGAGTCCCAAGTCGAGTCCCAGCCAAGTCGAATTGCGGGGACCGACTTTTTTTCGCGAGCTGTGGCAGCTGCGATGTTTCGCCATCTCTATCCCGTACCCCAAATTCCGCAACCCAGTCGACAGGCTCGCGACGTACTTTGAACGTCATCGCGCGTGTGGCCGGTCATGGCCGGCGTCGGCCGCCAGATCTCACCTCTGTCACCAGATTTAAGCAGCAGCAGCATCCAGCACTTGCACAACCACGCAGCCGACATGGGAAGCGGGCCGCCAGCACTCGCTCCCGCCGCCGCAGCGCCCGTCCTCATGGTGCAGCAGGTGATCATGCGCGCGGAAGCTTCAGCTGCTTTTTAGTAGCTTATGCACGCGCGCGCGCGCGCGCGCGGGGCCGTGCCTGACCTGTGCTCGCATGCGCAGAACATACCCCGCAGCAGCTCCACGCCCTACTGCGTCGAGCAGGCGCTCGATCAGCCGCCCTCTAAGCTCGCGGATGTTGATCTCAAGGCATTCGCCGGCGCGGGCCACGCCGGCGAGCACATGCACTCACGCGTGGCCCCGCGGCGCTCCCTGGCCGTCGCGAGCCCCATCCAGGCGAGCGCGCCCGGGCCGCGCGCCTCGCACGCGGCCGGCTGACTGCGCACAGGTGGTCTTCAAAGACGTGCGCTACTCGGTGAAGGTGGCGCAGCGGGGCGTGAAGGGCCGGGTGGAGAAGCAGATCCTTCGCGGCTGCACGGGCGTCCTCCAGCCCGGCCGCCTCTGCGGCATCCTCGGCAGCAGCGGCGCCGGAAAGACCACGTGCGCTGCCCGCTGCCCGCCCGCGCCCCGCCCCGCCCCTCCCCTCTGACCGCTGGCCCGCCCCGTGCAGACTCCTCAAGTGCGCCGCCGCCGCCGCCCTTGCGTCGCGCGCGCGGGGGCGGGGCCGGGGCTGACGTGAGGCGGGCAGCCTGCTTGCGGGGCAGGTGGACTTCGCGGCGGGGAGCGTGCTCCTCAACGGGGAGCCCGTGACGCCCTCCTTCATGCGCCGCGTCTCCGGCTTCGTCTTCCAGGGCGCGCCCCGCCCGCCGGCCCCGCCCCGGCCCGCCAAGCCGCTGAGAGGCGTTGCAGACGACGTGATCCTGGAGACGATGACGGTGCGCGAGGCGCTGGCGATGAGCGCCCAGCTCCGCCTCCCGCCCGAGATGTCCCCCGCCGGCAGGCGGTGCGGCCCCGCCCCGCCGCCCCTCTCCTCCCGCCCCGGGTCGCTGAGCCGCCCCGCCGCAGGGCGCGCGTCGACGAGATCCTCTCCGTCCTCCACCTCGAGCACGTGCGCTCGAACCCCGCTGGGACCCTTTCCGTCCGGGGCCGACGGCCCGGGCCCGCAGGCCGCCGACACGATCGTGGGCTCGAGCACGAACAAGGGCATTTCGGGGGGCGAGCGCAAGCGCGCCGCGTGCGGCATGGAGGCGCGAACCCCCCAGCTGCCCCGCCCCCCCCCCCTCCCCCCACGGGGCTCACGTACCCCCCAGATGATCGTGAACCCCGGCATCCTCTTCCTCGACGAGCCAACGAGCGGGCTCGGTGCGGCCGCGCACGCGGCGACCCGCCCCCCTCTCGGGCGCCGCCTCACTAGCGGGCGGGCGGCAGACACCTTCACGGCGACGTCGATCATGGAGACGCTCAAGGGCCTCGCCGCCTCGGGCCGCACCATCGCGGCCACGCTGCACCAGCCCTCCTCCGAGATCTTCCACATGTCCGCCCGCCCCCACCGGGCTCGGTCGCACCCCCCTTGACCTTCTGCCCCCCCTTTGATGAACCAGGTTCGACGACCTGATGATCATGGCGCACGGGCGGATCCTCTACTTCGGCCCCGCGGCCGAGTCAGTCCCGCACTTCGCGGCGCTGGGGTACCCCTGCCCCACGTACACGAACCCCGCCGACCACTTCTTCATGCGCCTCCTCAACGCCCGCCCCGCCCTGCCGCCCGCCCCGGGCGCGGACGTCGACTTGGAGGCCGGGGAGGGCGCCCCGCGGCCCCCGGCGACGCCCGCGCCCCCCGGTGACACCGCCCGCGTCGAGGCCCTCCTCGACGGGTGCGGTACCCCCCTCCGCCCCGCCGCCGTCCGCGCACCCCCCTCAAAGCGGCGCAGGTGGCCGCAGACGGCGCTCGGGGCGGCGATGACGAAGGCGGCGGAGACGCCGGCGGCCGGGGGCGTGCGGGCCGGGCAGGTGCAGCAGCACGCGCGCCTCGCCACGCAGTTCGAGGTCCTCACCAAGCGCGGTGCGCGACCCGGCCCGTCCAGCCCCGCCCGGAGCCGAGAAGCGACCTGGTGCTTACCGCTCCGCGCGGCGCGCAGCCCTGCGCAACGTTCTGCGGAACAAGCTCATCCTGCGCGCCAAGCTCGCCCAGACGGTGCGGGAACGTTATCCTCCTCCTCACCGCCCCCGCCTGAACTCCCCCCCTCCCCGCAGCTGTTCATGGCGCTGCTGTGCGGGCTGATCTACCTGCGGGTGGGGACGGACCAGTACTCCATACAGAACCGCAACGGGGCCCTCTTCTTCATGTGCGCCGCCGCCGCCGCCCCGCCCCGCCCCGCCCCGCCCTGCCCCCCTCACGCCCGACGCAGCACGACGAGCTCGGTGATGAGCGCGATCATGGGCATCCTCTCCGTCTTCGACGCCGAGAAGGCCGTCTTCAGGCCCGCCCGCCCGCCCCTCCCCGCCCCCCCCTCTCCGGGGCTGAGGTCCGCGGTGCGGCAGGCGGGAGCACGCGCAGGGGATGTACGGGGCGGGCTCCTTCTTCCTCTCCCGCGTCGCCGTGGACCTCCCCTTCCAGATCGCCCTCCCCTGGCTCTTCGCCACCGTCACATGTACGCGCCCCCGCGCCCCGCCCCGCCCCGCCGCCCCGCCCCGTGTCTCTGACGCCGCCGAGCAGACTGGATGATCGGGCTGCAGGCGAGCACGGAGCGCTACTTCGTCTACTCCTGCGTCGTCGTCCTCATGACCCTCTCGTCCGTTCTGCTGCCCCCTGCACCCCCCGCCCCTTCTGACGGGCCGGGCAGGGGCCAGGCGCTGGGCATCTTCATCGCGGCGGTCTCGCCCCAGCTCGAGCTCGGCCTCATGGCCGCCCCCATGCTCATCATGCCCCTCATGATCTTTTCCGGCTTCATGGTCGTGCGTGTACCCCCCCTCCGCTGACGCGGCCATCGTACCCCGGCCGACGGGGTGCGCGTGGCGCAGAGCAACGCGGGCATCCCCGTCTACTTCGACTGGATCAAGTACATCAGCCCCATGAAGGTGCGGTACCCCCCTTCATCTCTCCCCCCCGCGAACTGAATCTCCCCCCCCCCCAGTACGGGTACGAGGCGCTGCTGAAGAACGAGTACACGGGCCTGACGGGCCTCACGTGCGAGCCGGGCAAGGCGCGTCGTCTCTCTCCTCCGGCCCCGCCGAGTCTCCGGGCCGCTGACTCGGCTGGAACCGCAGGGGGCGTGCATGGCGCGCTCGGGGCGCGGGGAGGAGATCATCACGGCGCTCGGCATGGACGACGTGCGCCGCGCTCGCAGCCCTCCGCCGTTTGCGCAGCCTCGGAGGGACCTGACCGAGGGGGGGCGGGGGCAGGGGATCGTGCTGGGGTACTGCATCCTGGCGCTGCTGGGGATGACGGCCCTCTTCCTGGGCCTCGCCTACGCCGCCCTCCTCCGCGTCGTCCGCAAGCCCCGCGCCTAGCCGCCCGGGGCCCCCGGCCCGCCGCGGCCGCTGCTAGATCCCGCTTCTTAACTTATTCAGGGCCGCGTTATTGTAGGTCTAGCTATAGCTTAGTTTACGTAGCTATAGATTCGATTAGATTCAATTATATATGAGCGCTAGTATCGCAGGTACATGTACAGTACTATAGCTAGCGTAAAGGTAGAGCTTATATTATGATCTGGAGCTCGCGATCGATCATTATCAAGAGTGCCAGAGTGCTTATTGACTTTTCTATGAATTGCATTTACATGAATTAAGATTTGAATGCGAACCGGTCCAGAGAATTCAAATCGAATGTGCGACCATCAGAGCTTTGGAGAATGCTAATCACGATGTCGGGCGCGCTACGGGCTCCAGAGGCCGAGCCCCAGGCCCGGCGTCGGCGCCGCGCCCTCCAGATCGAGGCCCCCGGGCTCCGGGTCCGGCGGCGCGCCGGCCCCTTGCGGGGGCCCGAGGGCGGGGTCGAGGGGGAGGAGCTCGGGCAGGCCCAGCCCGAAGAGGGAGAAGGGCGGCGAGAGGAGCTCGCCCGGCAGCGCTAGCGGCGGCACCGCCCCGTCCGCTTCGGAGCGGGCCCCGGCAGACGGCGCCGGGGCGAAGAACTCGAAGGTGGGCGCGTGGAGGCCCCCGAAGTCCAGGGGCGGCGCGGCGTCCGGGTCCGGGTCCGGAGGCGTCGCCACCGGCGCCGGCGACGGCGCCTGCGAGAGCGCCGGCGGCGTCCGCTGCTCCTGCAGGAAGTGCGCCAGCTGCGGGGGGTACAGTGAGCGGCGCCGGGGCAGCGAGGGTGGGGGGTACGCGCCTCCCTCGCGACGGCCTGGCGGATGAGGTCCCGTAGCAGATCGGGGGGTACCCCCGCCCCCGCCGGCGCGGGGGCGGAGGCCGCAGCAGGCGCGCCCGACGGCGGCGCGTGCGGCGCCCGATCGGGCTCCGAGTCCGCGGCGCGCTTCCGTTGTGCTGGCCCCGGCGCCTGCACCGGTGTTCCGGAGCGAAGGACGGGAGGAGAGGGCAAGGGCGAGGCGGCGGCGGGTGCGGGAACGGGGGTACGGAGGGCAGGGGACGGGCCGCCCGGGGTAGAGGGCACGGGGGCGAAAGGGTTACGGGCGGGTGCCGCGGGCGGCGGCGGGGGCGGGGTCGGCCGGGCAGCGTAGGCGCTCTCCTTCTTGAGGCCCGCGGGAGGCACCGGCGCCGGCGCCGGAGCGGCTGGCGCGGAGAGGTCGAGCCTGTAGCCGATGAAGCGGTCCTGCAGCATCGGCAGGTGCCTGCCGCCACCGCCGCGCGCGCGCACGGGCGGTAGTCAGCAGGCCGGCCGGACAGGCAGAAGGGCGCGAGAAAGGGAATGAAACAAGGAGCGCACGCATCGTTCCAGGCCACGCGTCCGGCCATCTGCGCGGGGCGGGGCGGGACGGTCAGAGGCGGAGGGGGCGCGGGACCCGCCCCGGCCCCGGCATGCGGGCGGGCCTGCTCGGGGCGGAAGATGCCGAGGGCGAGGGGGTTGCAGGCGTAGTGGAACCACGCGTCGTCCACCTCGACCTCCCCACCCAGCGCCTGCCGGGGGCGAGGGGCGTGAGACGGGGCGTGCAGCAGCAGCAGGGGCAGGGGAAGGCAGGGCGCCGCACGATTGCCTGCTCGATGAGGACTGCGCGCGGGGGGCGCCGCAGCGCCGCGGGGCGCGCCGGCGTCAGTCTTTGGGGAAGGAGAGGAGGGGGGGGGGGGGGGGGGGGGGGGAATGGGCGCGCACGCCGGAGGCGCCGGCGTCTGTCGAGGACCTGGGCGCAGCGCTCGCGTGAGCCCGGCGGGCACAGGGGAGCGGGGGGGGGGAAGCGCTGCGCCTTCTCGAAGCGGTCGGCGTTGGCGGAGAGGAAGCGGCGGAACTCCTGCGGGCGGCGCTGGGCCCGGGGGCGGCGCGGGCGGGAGGGCCGGGCCCCGCGCACCTTGCGGTCCTCCGGCAAGACGTGGCCCGGCGCCCCCGCCGGCGGCTGCAGCCGGAGGCTCTGAGAGGCGCGCCCCCGGGGGCGGGGGGGGGGGCAATGAGTGGGGGTACCGTCTCGAACATGTGGTAGATCTCCCGTTCGACCGGATCTTCGGGCTCGGCTGCCGGTGGCGCCCTTCGATCTCGAGGCGGGCGCGGAGGGGGCGTGCGCACGCTTGCCCGCCTCGCTCACGCGCAGCCAGGTCAGCAACACAGACCTGGCGAGGGCGTCAGCGCGGGGGACAGGACCTGCGAAAAGCCAAGGGACTGGGGCGCGCAATAAGATCTCCTGCGCGCCGGGCACGCGTGAGCGCGGCGCCGCGCGCCGGTCGGGCGGGCGCGGGCGGGGGGCGGGGCGGCGCGCCGAGTGCGCGATGGGGGGTATGATGTGCTTGAGCTCCCTTATGAGGTGCGTGGCCGTCGCCGTCGCGCTGCGGCGCGCTGCACCGCTGTTCAGAGCCGCGGGGCGGGGGCGCGGGGGAGGAGGGGCAGGCGCGCGCGCCTTCCAGAACCCGCTGGATGCTTGGCAGGAGGGCGTTCGGGAGGCTCTTGTTCAGGTGATCGATGGCCGTCCGCTGCGCACGCGCGGCGCCGACGAGCTCAGCCGGAGCCGCGACGGGCGGGGCGGGGCGGGGCGCTCGCCATGCTCGCGCGGAAGTCGTCCATTGCGTGGTTCACGTTCAAGTGGGTCCCCGCCAGCTTCTGCCGCATCTGCTCCAGCTCCTGCAGGAACCACCCGCCGTCAAAGGCTCCGCGGCCGGCTGCGAGTTGGGCGCCGGCGCCGGCGCACCTCTTTCAGCTGCGCATTCTCCACCGCCAGCGCGCGCTCGTTCGCCTTCTTTCGCTCTCTGAAGCGCCTGCTCGCCTCCTTGCTCTTCTCTTTCTTGCCGTCCACGTTCACGCGCCCGGGCGTGTCGTCGCCGCTGGTCATGGCGGCGGGCGTGGGCGAGCGAGCTGTGTGCGCCTGCATCGCCGCCGAGGCTCGATGAGGTGTAGATGCCGTTTGCACAGGGCTGCTGAACTCCCCTCTCGTCGGTGCGATCGCCTGCCGCTGCGCATGCCGTACGTCATGGTGCGTCAGAGCCGCCGAGCGACGGGCCGCAGCCAGTGCTAGCTAGCGATCGATCGAGCAGGCTCACCACCACACACGGCGGCTGCGGTACCGTGCCGATCCCGCGGCTACTCCGGCCTGTCCGACGCGCTCGGCCGCATCGCTCCGGCGAGTTGGCGCTCGATTCGCTCGTTGGCGCGAAGCCGGTGCTGCCTGCCGATGCTCCTGGCGCTGTCAAGGGCCACGCTGCTCGAAACTCCCCCGTCGGGTGCCGAACCAGCGTCCCGCGAAGACCCGGTTCGACGTCGACGAAAATGCCGCCAGGCCCGACGCAGGCGACCCCTGACCCTGGCGGAGGTGCGTAGTGGCCCTGTATAGCTCGCGTGAGGCATAGGACGCTCCACGCGCGCGATATCTTGAAAAGCAGCTGCCCGCCGGATCCGCGGCCTCAGGGGCCCGAACATGGCTCCTTAAGCGCGTATCTAGCAACGACAAGGCAATCCACTTCTAGAATCTCAAGCTAAGCGCCCGCGCGCAGGCCGCGATAGTGTCCAGCACGGCTGGGGCGTCAACGACGCCATCCTGGACGCCATCGATGCTGCGGCGAGGGATACGGGTCAAGCAACGGCGTGGGCCCGCGCCCCGAAGCCGCCCCGGCGCGTCCTCCCGCAGTTCCAGCGGCAGCGCAGCGGGCGGGGCGAGCGCGCGGCTCAGCAGCCCGTCCCGCCCCTGCCGCTCGGGCAGCTGGAGGAGTCGCTGCCTCCCGTCGTCGGAGCGGCCGCTGCGGGTCAGCAGCGCGAGCGGAACCCGTCGCCGCCGGCCGCCGGCTCGGGCCGCGCGGCGACGTCCGCCTCGCCGCGGCCGCTGGGGCGCCGCGGCTCCGGCGTCCCGTCGACGGTGCCGGAGCTGGAGGAGCCTGGCCCCGCTGCCACCGCCGCCCCACCGCCGGCAGCCGCCCGCCCGCCGGCCGCCTCGGGCAGCCACTCCCCCCGCACCCGCCCCGCACCCGCCCCGCGTCGCCACCGCCCCGGGCCCCCCGGGTACGGCTCCTACCGCGAGTTCACCCCCGGCTACGGCTCCCGCCTGCACAGCCGGGGCGCCGACTCCGCGCCGCAGTCGGCCCGGGCCTGGACGGCCGGCGCCCCGCCGGCCGCCGCCTCGCGCGCCGTGGACCCGCCCGCGCTCTGGGGCTTCGAGGCGGCCCCCGCGCGCCCCGCGGCCTCCTCGGCGCGCTACGAGCGGGTCGTGTACGTGACGGTGCCCTCGGCGGCGGCGGTGCCCCCCGGGACGGCCCCCTCCGACGTCGTCGAGCTGGGCGCCCCGCCCCGCGAGGCCGCCGGGAGCGACGCCATCTTCATGTCCACCCTCCTCGGCCCCGCCAACCCCTCCCAACTCCCCCACGCCGCCCCCGCCCCCGACGTCGGGCCCTCCCGCGTACCCCCCCAGTTCCACGTCTACGAGGCCAGCCCCCTCCCCATCACCGGCCGCGGCATGCGCGAGGTCCAGTACCCCCTCCCGCTCCTTCTCCCCCCACCCACGCTTTCGGCGCAGTCGAAGAGCTTCGGGGACTCGCGCGTCTACGAGCGGCTCGTCTTCCCCACCGCCCGCCCCACCGGCCGCGAGGAGGTCCGCCTCGTTCTCGTACCCCCACAAACCCGAACCGTCCGGACTCGAACCCGCGCAGGTCCTGCACCTCGCGAACGCGCTGCAGCGCATGCTGCTGGCCGTCGCCGCCTCCAGCCCCCGCCGCCGGCGCGCCCTCCCCGGCCGCCCGCCGGCTCCCGTACCCCCTCTCACGCCCCTTCCGCAGCCCGCCCGACGCGGAGGGCGACGAGGAGCCCGTGTGGTGCGCCCGGCCCCGCTGCCCTCCAACCCCCCCCCCCCCCCAACCCCCCCCCCCCCCACCCCCCACCCCCTTTCCTCGCTTACCCTCTCCCCCTCTCTGCCAGGGCGCGGTACCCCGACCCGGAGGAGCTCTTCGGGCCCGAGCTGCGCTGCTGGGACGTCGCCTTCCACGAGCTCGTCCGCCAGGCCCGTACCCCCCTCCCGCCCGTGACGCGTACCCCCCTTTCCTTCCCTTACCCCCTCTCAGGTCCGGTGCCACTGCTGGGAGCGCGGGGAGCTGCTCGAGCGCATCCGTTCGAGGCAGTCGCCCACCCCCGCGCGCCTGGAAACCGCGTACCCCCTCACCAATTTCCGGGCAGGCACGGGGCGATCTTCCGAGAGGCGTTCGAGGCGGCGCGGGCGGCCCGCCGGGAGCTCGAGGCGGAGGAGGCCGCCCTTCAGGTCCGCGTACCCCGGCTGCTTCGCTTCCGTACCCCGGCGACCGGGGCGCCGGGGCGGCGTGCAGGCGGCGACGGGGCGGCTGGCGGCCGCCTCGGCGCTGAACGCGGGCGCGGTGAGCGGCCGGGGCCCCGGCTCGACTCTCCGCAGGTCCTTCCTTCGCCCCTCCCCGCCCTGCCTTCCAGCGAGTGTGAACCGCGTACCCCAGGGCGCTCGCGGAAATGGAGGAGTCCAACGCGCGCGCCTCCTCGGAGCTCGATTCCATCCGACAGGCGCGTACCCCCTCGCCCCTTGTTCGACGTACCCCCCGAGCCCTTTCCTCCCCATCAGGAGCGGAGCACCCTCGCCGCCCGCCTCGCCCGCGCCGAGCAGGAAAACATGTGATTCCCTCCTACCCCCGGGGGCCTCTCCCTCCCCTTCAATCCCGTACCCCCTAATCCCGTACCCCCTCCCCAGGGCGATGGCGCGGAACCTGAGCCTCGCCCGCCGCAAGCGCATCCCCGAGGACCAGGTCCGACCCGGTACCCCCCGCCGGCCTCCCCACTCCTGAACGCCGTACCCCCCGCAGCTCCGGGCGGAGCTGGAGGAGGCGATCCGCCAGCGGCTGCTCCTCGAGGCCACCGGCTCCGCCCGCTGGGACCCCGAGGCATATCCACACCCCCCCCCCCCCCCCTCTTAGCGTAACCTGCCTGCACCCCCCTCTGAGCACTCGCCCCGCCAGGTGGTGGGGAGGAAGGCGGAGGAGGAATCGCTCTTCCGCCTCTACAAGGACGCCTACGACAAGATGGAGGTGCCGACCCCCCTCCATCTCTTCATCCGGTACCCCCGCGATCCTCCCCCCCCCCCCGCAGGAGATGCGGAAGGCGCAGGGGGCGCTGCTGGAGGACGAGGACTCGCGCCGCGAGGCCGCCATCCGCTTCCTCCTCGCGCGCCCCCTCTACCCCCCCATCTCACTTTCTCTTTCTGAGTACCCCCCCCCGCAGACGTGGCAGAACGCGCGGCAGTTCCGGCCGCAGCTCTCCGCGTACTGGGCCGTGCGCATCGGCCTGTTCCACGCACCCTGCGCCCCCCTGAGCGGGGGTACAGCTCTTCTTCTGGACGGGCCTCTGCCGCCGCCGCGCCATCCTCGTGTCCCTCCTCTTCGTTCGCTCCTCCTGTACCCCCTCTCCTCCTCCGGCGCTCCTCAGTCCCCCGCAGGAGCAGCGGGAGGCGCGGAGGCCGCAGCCCCACGTCCGCTTCGTGGTCCGCGGATCGAATCCGAGCAGGTTTTGTTTCGTCCGCGGCCGACTGGATCTCCGCAGATGACGCAGACGGACGCGCCGTACCCCCCTCCCTCAGAGGCCCTGCCGGCGGCCCCGACACCGGCGACGTGCCTACCCCCCGCGCCCCTCCACGCGCCCCAGCGCCCCTGAGAGGGGTACCCGCGCGCAGGCCGCTGCCGGAGGGCGAGCGGGTCTCGCAGCTCGTCCAGACGGACCCCGTCCTCATCAAGAGTGCGCCTCCCGCCGTCTTGGGGGCCGTCTCTTTGCCTCCGCGCGTCCGTTTTCTGAGCCGCGCCCGCCCGCAGCGCACGTGACGCGGGAGGCGCGGGGGGTACAGTGCCACCTGAACCCCGACGGCACCGAGGTCCTCCCCGTGAGCATCGTACCCCCCTATCTTCGCGCGCCTTGCCAGCCCAAACGCTCCGCCCAGGGTCAGCCGTCCGCGGAAGAGGCGGCGGCGGCGGCGGCAGCGACGGCCGCAGCTGCAGCGGCGGCGGAGGCGGAGGCGGAGGCGCAGCAGCCGCCGAAGGCGCCGACGCCCCCGCCGGAGCCCGAGGAAGCAGAGGAGGCGGCCCCGAAGAAGGGCCTCATCAAGAAGGCGCGCCCCAAAGTATCCGCAGCTGTGCTCTCTCTTCTTAAGGCTTCTCCCTCCTCCCAGATGGCGAACCGCAAGGTGGCGGCGCCGCCCCCGAAGCCCAAGCCGCAGCCGGCCCCGGCGGCCCCCGCCCCGCCCCCCCAGGTCCGGATCCGCCCCCGCCTTGCATCCCCGTTCCGCCGGGCCTAAGCGCGCCGGGGCCAGGCGGCCGGGGCGACCCCCGACATGCCCCTGAAGCCGTCCGAGCGCATCAACTACAACCACGCCATGGTACCTGTGTACCCCTTGCTCCGCCGTTCCTTCCCCCTCCCCTGACTCGACCCCCTGCGCCCCAGGCGGAGCTGGAGAGGCTGCGGGGGGAAAACGCGGGGCTGAGGGAGGCGGCCGCCGCCGCCGCCCGCCGCGCCCTAGACGCAGCCCTCGGCGAGGCGCGGCCCTGCGCCCCGCGTGCCCCCTCTTATACTATTCTAAGGCGGAGGGCGCAGGTGGCGGCGGCGGCGCGGGCGGCGCTGGGGCTCGAGGGCTCCGAGGCCCGAAGCCCTCCTCCTCCCTCCTGCCCGCCGCGTCCCTCACGCCGGCGCAGGGCGGGGAGGGCCGGGGCGACGAGGACAGCCCCGCGGCGCGCCTCCGCAAGGGCACCGGGACCGTGCGCGCGCGTCGCGGGCGCCGCGCGGGCTTGGATCGGGCCCCGACGCGCGGCAGGGCGGCGGGGCGCGGCGGAGGGCGAGCGGGGACGCTTCAGGGAGCGCGGATCCGAGCCCGGGGCCGGGGTCCGGCCCGCCCAGCCCGGGGCCGCCCCTGCCCCGCGAGAAGGCAGCGCCCCGTACCCCCGCCCCCTGCCCCCGCGCCGCCTCGACCCGCCCCCGCAGTCGCCGGCGCGGTCCCCGCGGGACGGGAAGCAGAAGGAGGAGAAGGCGGGGGCCGGTGGGAGCGCCTCGCCGGGGCGGAGGAGCCCGCGGGTGGAGGACGAGGAGGGGGAGGGGGAGGAGGACGGGGAGGTTCCCGAGCAACCCGAGCCGGCGGACTGGTGCGTCGGCTTTCTTCGCCCCGGCTCGAGGGCCGAGGGCCCGGGACGGTTCATGAATGCACGGCAGGTACGGGGCGCTGGAGGAGTCGCTGGGGGCCATCGCGGGGGGGCTGAGGCCGCCGCCCCGCCGCGGCCGCCGCCGCCCGCGCCGTCGCCCAGGCAGGCGCCCCGCCCAGGCGCCCCCCTCCGCCCCCTCACTCCTCGCAGACGGGCGCGGCGATCGCGGAGCTCGGGCGCCGCATGCGGGCGATGCAGGCGCGCCCCGCCGGCCCACGCTGCGCCCGCCCCCGCCCGCCTCTGACGGGCGGCGCAGGCGGGGGCGCGGGAGCTCATCGAGGAGAACGAGGAGCTGCGGAAGGCGCGCCCCGCCCGGCGGGGCGCCCCCCGCCCCGCCCCGCCCCGCGCCGAGCCTCCTTTCCTCGCAGGCGGTGGAGGCGATGCAGGCGGAGCTGAAGGACAAGCCCCGCATGCGCAAGCTCGCCGAGGTCCCGCCGGCCCCCGCGGGCCAGCCCCCCCGCCTGACGCCCCCGCAGATGGCGATGCGCCAGCGCAGGCCCCTCTCCATCGACAACTTCGCCAGCCTCGGTACCCCACGCGCCCTTCTCCTGGAGCGGGGGGCGTGACGCGTACCCCCCGCAGCCTCCGGGGACCCCTACCGCGACCCGTCGTCGGACTTCAAGCGCAACGCGGGCGGCAAGGCGTGCCCGGCCGGCCGTACCCGGGGCCGCCTTCTTCCCCCCCCCCCCTCTCACCTTTGGGCGCAGGCGTGGAAGCCGGGGGGCGGGGCGGTGGCGTGGAAGAAGGACAAGAAGGGGGCGCCCGCGGAGGGGGAGGAGGAGAGCGAGGAGGAGGAGGAGGAGGAGGCGGCGCCGGGGCGCCCCGCGGGGGGCGAGGACGCGTCCGCTGCGGCGAAGACGAGGTGGGCCCGCGCCGCCCGCCCCAAGACCGCCGGCGGCGGGCCCAAGTGGCCCGGCGCCGCCTCCGTGCGCCCCGCCCCGCCCCCCCCCCCGCCAACGGACGAGAAGAATCGACGTACCCCCCTCCAGGTTCTGGGCCCGGCGCCCGTGTGGTATCTCGAAGGCATCGACCCCAACGTCGACCCCCCCGCCAACGGCGCGCCCCCCGCGGCCCCCGTACCCCTCCACTCACCTTACTCGACGCGCGCGAGGCACAGAGCTCGGACTGCGGTTCCGGCAGGGCAACAGCTGGCGCGCCGGGGGCCCGCCCGTCCCGCGCTGTACCCCGCCTGACCGCCCACCAGGCTCGCCATGGTCTCCGGGTACCCCCAGGACGAGGAGCGCAAGCCGCTGCCCCCCTCTGCTCTCCTCCGCGTCGTCCGGTATCCCCCCCGCCCTCAGCTTTCCCGTACCCCCCACCTCACCTGAGGTCCGCCGTCAGGGACTTCCTCCGCTCCCGTGACCTCGCCGACGCGGCCACGGCGGCCCGGTACCCCCTCCCAGCCCCCGCGTCCCTCCCGCGCCCCACGCCGGGCCCAACCGAGCCGGGGCGTAGGGACCCGTTCCACCCATTGCTGTACCTCCCCCTGCGGGAGGGCCGCCCCGACTGGTCCCTCAACCCCGTACCCCGCGTCCGCGACCTCCTCGCCCTCTTCTACATGGTGCCGTACCCCCGCGAGATCTCTCCCCCCCGTTCTTTCCTCATCGTACCCCGCAGGACAAGTACGGCTCAAGGCACCTCTGCGCCGTGCACGGGTACCGCCTCGTCGCCAGCATGGCGCGCGCCCCGTCCTCGAAAGAACCTTTAATTCCCCTCGGCTAAAGTGGCCCCGCAGGGGCTCGAGCGCGCGGCCTCGCCGTGGGTCGAGGCCCTCGCGCGGGTCCTCGAGGGGGGTTACTCCTTCGACGTCTTCCGCTGCATGTACGCCGGTGCGGCCCGCCGCCCAGATTCCCTCCGGCCCTCCCCTCTGCCCTCCTCCCGTCCCCCGCCAACGAGGCGGCAGGGCTGGTTGCGATGGGCCGCGGGGCGGGTGCGGCCGGCGTGGGGACGGCGCTGGCCTCGGACGGGCAGTTCGCCAGGCCCTGGCTCGACCCGTGCGCCCCGTCAGAAGCGATCGCTCGTTTGGGAAGGCTCTGAGTGCCGGGCAGGGAGCTGGCGAGGGCGGTGGCGGGGGCGGCGCTGCAGGGGCACGCCCCCGGCATCGTTGACTGGGCCCTCGCCCGCGCCGTACCCCCCCCCCCCCCCCGCCTCCTCGCCCGCCTCGCGAGCCGTACCCCCCCCCCCCCCAGGCCGACCTCTACCGGGAGGCCTGCGAGGCCGCCGAGCGCCCCGCCGACCCCGCCTCCCCGGTACCCCCCTCTGGCCCCCTCCTTTCTCGTTCCCTGAGGCCGGCGCAGCCGCGGTCGGCGCTGAGCCTGCCGGCGCCGCCCTTGGCCGCCTCCCTCGCCCCGCGGAGCTTCGCCGGGATGACCTCGAACTCGCCCCGGCCCCCGGTGCGCCCCCGCCCCCCGTTCCCCGCCCGCCCGTCCCGCCCGCCCCGTCCCTTACAGCCCCGCGCCGCGCGCAGGCCGACGCGGCCGGGAACCCCGTCGCCGCCCCGCTCCTCCTCCTCGCCATCTGCGAGGCCTACGTGCGCCCCTCGCGCGCCTCGAGACCCCCTACCCCTTCTCACGGGCCCCGTACCCCAGGCCGCGGTCGAGCACGCGTTTGTCCGGTGGGTCGTCCACATCTTCGACGAGGTACCCCGCAACTTTACCCCTGACGCGCAATCCCGCACCCCGCCCGGCCCCAACGCGTGCCCGGCAGGCCTGCGGGGGCCGCCCGACGGTCTCCCGCAACGCGCTTGAGCGGCTCTTCCGCGGCAGCCTCAGCCGCTCGCGTGCGCCCCCCCGCGCTCCCGCGCCCCTGCCCCCGCGCCTCGCGCCGACGCGGCGGCAGCGGTGGCGGAGGCGGAGGGCGGCTGGACGCCCCTCGTCGCCGAGCTCTGGGCTGCCGCCGCCGCCGACGGCACCGTCCGCGCTTCCCCTCCTCGCCCCGCCCCGCCCCGCCCCGCGCCGAAGCCGCCGCGCAGGCGCCGGCGGCGGAGTCGCTGGGGCTGGCGGCCTTTGGGCGGGCGGCGGCGCGCTCGCCGCTCATGCGCGCCGTCTTCCGCGCCGCCTGCGCCGCCGTCGAGGCCGGCCCCGCCCTCCCCCGCCCGCCCCCGCCCGCCTTCCTCGCTGACGCCGCTCGCCGGCGCAGGCGGCGGAGGCGGCGGCGGCGGCGGCGTGCGTCTCGCCGCTGGACGCGTGGCGCGCCGTGCTGCGCGTCCGCGGCGGCGGCCGCGCCCCCGAGGCCGACCCGCCCTGAGGGCCCTCCCGGCCTACTAGCCTGTCGATATCCCACTCCCTCCCGGCCCTCATCCTCCCCTGCCTCCCCGAATCCGGTATTATCTCGCTCCTCTCCTGAAGATCGACTCTCGTGTTTCTCTTTTGTTTGCGTCGTGTCTTCCCAACGCGCTACCGCAATCTCCCGAATGCAGCTTGATCCATGAGCGCAAGAGCTATCTCTAGAGCTATCTCTAGCTCGAGCTCGCACTACCTTCCCGCAAGCGGCCCGGGTACCATGGTAGTTGAAATCCCCCCGGCCCGCACGGCGCCACTGCGGCACGCAAATACCGTGACCCATGTCCGAAAGACGGCGAGCTCCCTGAGTCCTTCTGCGCTAGCTGCGCTAATCCGGCTATAGCTAGCTATAGCCGCGCTTGCTATGTAAAGCTGGTGCGCAACACTAGCGGTTATAGATAGCTGCTTGGGCGCTAGCGCTGGAACCGATAGCTTAAGCTTCGGGCGTGAGAAGTCATCGCGATCGCCGGCTAGCGCTAGCCGGCCCGGCGCCGCGATCAAATTCTGGAAGTCGAAAAAAAAGTCATCATGATCAGTCATGATCACCTGATTTTTTTTGCAAAAGTGGACGTCGCATTGATACACCACGGCACATGTATCAACAGTCATGATCACCTGAGGCGATTGCGGCCACCTGACGCTTGGGCAGTCACCTGACGCGCGGGCAGCTGCAGGGGTTAGTCCCCCGCCCGCGAAGGAAGTTCAACTGTTAACTTAGTAAAGCACTTCGGCAAAACACACTCGATCAGAGCCTTCGAGCGCAGCGCTAGCATTGCGCACACAGCATTGCAGCAGCAGCATGATGGCCACAGGGAAGGGAAAGGCTGCTCCGGCAGGTGCACTCGCCTGCGCGCGCACCAGACGCGCGCCATGTGAATGCTCACGAGCGCGCGCGCATCAGGTGTGCCGATATCGATTGAAAACGAGGCGGACAGCAGCGACGTTGAAGGTCGCAATGAAGGCGGGCCGGCGTCGACCTCACCTTCCGGCCCGCAGCTGGCTCAGTCGTCGAGCTCGAAGAACCCATGGCCAGCTGCAGGCCCGGCCGGGACGCAGGCCATGGCGCCCGCCCCTGGCGCCGTATTTGTCGGCCATGGCCAGCAGACGTGCAACCCGCGGCCGTTGAAGCGCACCTTTCAGCTGGCCATGGCCCAGGATCCGGATCCGGATCCGGAGGCCCAGCCGCAGCCGCAGCCGCAGCCGCAGGAGTTCGGGGCGGCCAAGCGCCGACGGGGCCGGCCGACGAAAGGCGATTCCAGCGTTCCGAAAGACCGCATCCGGATGCTCATCTACAAGCACCTGCCCTTCATGAACGGCCTCGCTCGCGAGGACGGGTTGTTGGAGAGTTCCGCGAACCTCAGCGACGAGCAGAGGTGCATGCTCGTGGCTGCGTACCAAGGCTTCATCAAGAGCGCCTTCACGCAAGACTTGGCCAAGTCGACAGCCAAACACTGGGCGGATCTGTACCTGCACGATGCGGGATTCGCCAAGTGGGGCGAGGCCCTCCCTCTTCCCCCCGTCATCGTGACCGCAAACAAGGCAATCGGGGCGCTGCGGCTGAGCATTCGCGAGATGAAGCCCAGCGAGGCTGCCTCCAACCGCATTCAGCTGCTGCAGCAGTTCGACTGCCACCCCCAGGCAGACCAGCGGGCCCAGGCCAAAAGACAAGCCTGGAAGATTAAGGGCGGCGTCTCGTATGCCACCCCGACGCACATCGTCATCCGCAAAGTCGAGCCCAGCTCCGACGAGATCGAGGTCCGAAGGGCCCTGCGGCCTCTCTCGATCGCCAATGGCACGTGCACGTGGGCCGTCGAGACCCCCTGCCCGGTCACGCCCGGCGACAAGTACGAGCTCGTGTTTGCCGTAAAGGACTCGGAGTCGGCCTGCTCGAGCTCCCAAAAGGGCGCTGAGGGGCGGCCCCAGGCTAGCAGGCACAGCCTGCAGCTGATCTGCAGCCCCTACTCCCTCAAGATCTCGATCGGGGGGACCGCTGAGGCGCCCGTCGTCCACCCCGCCTTCTAGTTTACAGCTAGCGCTGTGCACATATAGAAGAAACTTCAACGAATTTAACGCAGTTGAATTCGCATGGCTTGCGATTGCGCATGCGGGGGTTCGGGCCGGGGCAGGCCAAGGAGAGCGGACAGGATGGAGAGCTAGCGACGGGGCGCGCGGGAAGGGGCCCCCCGGGGGGAGGGGGGAAGGGAGGGGGAGGGGAGGGGGGGGGGCGGGGAGGGCCGGGGAGGGGGTTGGTGGAGGAGGGAGAGCCAGAGGGCTATGGTGGCATGGGGCGCGTCAGAACGGGCGCCACGCGCGCGGATTCGAGATCTAGAAGTGTAGATGCTACCCTGATCATGATTATGAGGGCCCTCCCAGCTGCAGCCTGGGAACGATTTGCATTATAATTACGCGGCGCTCTTTCATCACCTTCGTGATCCCGCACTAATTCTACCTGGTCCCACTCCGCGTAGGCCTTAGGCTTGCAGCGGGAGGCCCACGTCCGACGGTCGTGTGAGCCTGCTCGCCATATCGGTGAGGCCCGGCGGCCCGCAGGCCCAGCCTGGCAGCTGCAGCCTGCTAGCCGCCGCGGCGCTGAACCTGCCAGAGGCTGACCAGCCCCCTATTCAAAGCTAGCCCACGCTCCCCCAGCCCTCAGGGCCTCGCGGTCGCCTTCTCCTGCCGCAGCACTGCGGCACTAGTGCGCCCCATCCCCCGACCCCCCCCCGACCCCCCCCCCCCCCCCCGCCCCCCCCCCTTCCCACTGGGCCAGAGCTCGTCCATTCCCTCGACCTCGAGCTCGAGCGCCTCGCTCATGATCTCATGATCATCAATTCCCTGGACGTCGCCTCAAACTCCTCCCTCCGAGGCTCTCTTCTACGTCCGGCCGATCCGCGCCGCTGGAAACAGCGTTTGTTTTTGCGCCGCTGGAAACAGCGGCGCGTACGCGTACACGTGGGAAGGGGGGACATACGATCTGTTTTTCTTTTATCTCCTCGAGCTCCCTCTAGATCTCGTGCTTCTCTTTCTTTTGGAGCGAAAATTAAGAGAAAATTAAAAGTTTCCGAGAAAGGAGGGAATTTAAAGCTTCGACATTCTAGCTATAGATCTCCCATCGATCTATCCTCATCGGCGACACGCGAATGCCGCGCGGGCGCTCTGGTTGCAGCGCCACCGGCCATGGCCAGAAGTCGAAGAGCTCCTTCTGCGCCTGCTGTATGCGCAAAAAGCTTTTGAATCTGAGTCCGGATTCTTCGACGGCGCATTCGGCGGGTGGCGATGCCGAAGCACATCACAACGAGGCTCTGCAGCTGCGACTGGCGTTGCTTATGTGCGACCTTGTGGATGAAGGCGCTCCCTCTCCGCACTTTCATACGGATCCGGAGGCGCACCTCGACCGGGACGAGATTTACGAGCTCTGGGGCGTGAAGCCCGCAAAGGAGTCTCTCGAAGCGTTCTTGCGCATCATTGGCCTTGCGGCGCGCGGAAAAGAGGACGAGGCGTTCGCCTCCATCGAGGTTCGCGCCAATCAAATTTGAAATATTAATCGCTTTGGTTTTTGGCGCGCACTGTTATTTAATCATGCCCAGGATTCGGTGCTTCGAAGTCCAGAAGGCGAGTGCATTCGTGCAAACGTCGAGGCGCTCGTTTATCGTCTTGTTTCGCTGGCCTTTCGGGATCATTCCATCGGGCTGCTGTCGGACGTGATGCTTGGAGCCAAAACGAGCGGCATGGCGCGTCGCCTGCATGCCTTCAATGTCATCGCGAGATCGCGAATGTTATTAATACCCTTTTGCAGCGCGGATTAATCTGTGCGCACGAAGAGTTCGGAGAGGACAGCGTCGAGCACGGGCAGGCGATCATCAACTGTGCTGGGTTTCTTGACAAGCTTGCTTCAGCGGAGGTAAATATCTATGCGCATCCGGATCCAGTTCGAGTACCTCGCAACTTCTACTTATGAGCGGATTCGATTGCGCAAACGTTTCCCTCGCCAGGAATTGAAACTCGATAACGACGCGCGTGGAGAGGCTCGAGAGGAATTGCGCGCGAAGGCGCGGAGCAATTACAAGGTACTTTCAAGTTCATTTGCTCGCGATCGTTTTCAAGCAGATCTAGACGTCGATCATTACGTATACGTATACATAAATCGAATTGTTCTCGTAGCTTATTTCTAAGTGACTTATTTCTGGATACAGGAAGCCATCAGCATCTTGGAAAAAGATCAAAGTCAAGGGTTGCATGTGCAGCACAGCCTTGTTCTGGCGTTAGTAGGCGCGGGCGGCTTCGCTCGCGGTGATTCGTACAGCTGGTGCGGAGTTCATGAATCTTGCTATTGGTGCGCATCGCATCTAGATCTAGATCTGAGCTTTGCAAGTCCTAGATCGAATATTTGACGCTTTCGCTTTTGCAGGGCGTTGAAAGAGTTTCTTGATCCCAAACGGCGCATGCAGCTCCAGTCCGGAGCCCGCGAAATTTCGTTGGACGAGTATGGGGCGACACTCAGCTATCTTCAGGCACGCACTGAACTTAAATTCATGAAAATCGAATAGAACCCACCCACGCGTATGAGCCTATTATAATTAAGCTTGAACACGCACGTGTACGTATGCCTATACCTTCCGGATCTGCGCAGCGCGCTCTGCAGATTATTGAATCCCAATCGTCGACGTGCAAGCTTTTCGATCACGAGCGGGTCGTCGTGCTTCTCGACATTGCGCTTTCCCATGCCGAGGCGCGGCAACTCCCTCTGGCAATCCAGACAACCGAGGTGCGCCGGGTGTTTGCAGCTGCGCAAGCGGGCTTGCTGCATGCTGGTGTTCATTTAATTTGCGACTCGCGCCCGACGTCGCAGCGGGTGTTGGAGATGTGCATGCAGCGATTCGAGCAAAGGAGGATTAGCGGGGACGAAATTGTCGTTGAGTGGAGACTACTTGTGCGAAGCTCTCCAGAACATTCGTTTTATTATTTATCGTGGGTTGCAATTGTTTTGAGGAATCGATCCGCAGATGGAAATTGCATTTCACTACACGAATATCCTTGTCGATTCGGGACTCTTCTCCAGCCCGACTTTAGCGCCCATTCTCGAGGCAGGCCTATGTAATAAGAATGAGAGCTGGTGCGTAGAGCTAATGTGGAGGCTCACCGGCCCGCAGGTATTGGAATATGTGGCAGACCTCTACCGGGAGAAGAATTCGCTTGGCGATTTGCGCGATCGGCGTGTACCTGCATATGCATACTCGGACCACATTGATCACGAGACACGATCGAGACGAATTGAACGCTTACGCGATAATCTAGCATTGTGCAGGCGAGCTAGCGCTTCGTTCAGTCGACGTCTCGGAGCTCGAACTTTATGATTCCGATCTCATGATCAACCGGCATGTGCACGTCTCTGACGTACGCGTCCACGCTCGAATTCACGCGCAGGCTGGGTTCTCAGGCTGTTCTCCGCGCCACTTTGCGCCCTTGCGTCACACGTGCGGATGCTTCAATTATTTATTATAGCATATATTTGTATACGTGAGAATTCCGTGCCGGCACCTGCCGGCCGCGGTCACGATACATTGAACAGCATTGACGTTCATGATCAGGCAATGGCCCGGAGCAGCAGCTTAATGACGACAGAGAAGTCTCACGGCTGCTTCAAGCAAAGAAGCTGGATCATCGCGTCATGAGCCAAATCAAACCATGGCTGGAGAAGACAGAGGCTGAAAAGCAGCGTCGAAATGCCGAAATGCGGCGCCAGGAGGATGTGGCGAGGAGCCAAGCAGCCCACGCCCACCTCGTCTCTCTTTGTGCTATTTGCGCCGATTCACAGGTTCGCAGGCTCAGTTGCGCTGCTATGAATATTGTTGCCTCATTAATTTCGCCTTCGGAATTCGTTGATTACCTGCTGCACCCGCAGCCTGGTTCGCACACATCTGTATCAGAGGCCGAACTTGCGAAGGCGGTGGCGAATGCAGCCCGCGCCGGCCTCGGGGGATCGCAGGCCTTGGTCGAGGCGAACGCTCACCTGCAGACAATGCAGCGCCGGCGGGAGGCCACACAGAGACTCGAGGCGGCACTCTCAGCTGCGGACGGGGAGGCGAGCTCCGGGCCGGCGGAGGCCGCCCGGGCTCTCTCCGCAGCTGTGCAAGGGGCGGAGGAAAGCGGGGCCAGCAGTGCGTCTCCCCTCGTGCAGCGTGCCGTGGCGCGGCTCGCGGTCCTCCAGGAGGCGGTTCGTTATCAACGCTCAACGATGCCGAATTCTAGATCTGCGATGCAGAGGTTTCTAACGCATGCCCAGGTCGGCGCTGTGGCGGCGGCCGAGTCGTCCATTCGAGACATCGAGCTGGCCACCTCCAGCTCGCCATCGAGTAGTATTTCCCTGTCACCATCCGCCGGCGAAGTCGCGGAGAATGCGGCGCGGACGTTAGCGTCAACGGGTTTCGCAGCTTTGGTTCGTCATTGCTTTAGGATTCGCTATTAAATTGAAAAACGTTAACGGAATTTCTGGAATTTTATGCTCACATACACTCAGGCTGCAGATCTAGATGTGAGGGCTCGACTCACCCAAGCGATTTCCTGGAGTCTCGCAGTCGCAGAGGTCTGTGAAGCAGCTGCGGCTGCAGCTGCAGCTGCGCATGCTGATGCAGTTCATGTATTATGGATTATCCAGCTGCCGCGATATCGATGTTAAACATTTGCCGGAACATTGCAGTTAATGCGCCGTTTAATTCTCGCAGGTGGCGACGGCTTCTGCCAGCAGCAGCGTATTGCAGCTGCGCGAGGCGGTCAAGGCGCTGGAGGCTCTGGGGGCTTCCAGCTCCCCGGGGGGCCAGATCTCCGCCGCCCGCCTGGCGCAGCTGAGCAGCGCTCGCGCGGTATGTATGCATTAATATTCCTATATCGCAATTCTTCGATCGCGAAATTGGCTTTTAGAATTCTACCGCTATAGCTACTTATTAAACGGACAGGAGCTCGAAAAGAACGTGCAGGCAGCCCGGGAGCGAGGGCGGGCGGCGCTGCGGGAGGGGACGGATCCGGAGGCGGCGGCGGGGGCGGCGCTGGCGGAGGCGATCGCCGCGGGGGACGCCGAGCTCCGCCGCGAGTGCGAGGCCCGCCTGAAGAGCCTGAAGCTCGAGGCGCGCCTGGACCGATCCGGATCCCGCTCTGCATCAATATTAATGCGCATGCGGTGTATTTGACATGGCTTTGACACATATGCATCATCAGCAGGCGAGATCGACCTCGAAGGACCGCACGATCGCTTCTACGGGCGATGGGTCGGCGACCTTCGCTACGGAGTCCCCAGAGTGGGAGGTGAGGCAGAAATTGGATTATATATAATTAGTGCGCGTGTTCGAAGTGTCTGCCTTGTGATTTTGGATGTTTGCCGTAGGAGGCCATGGCGTGCAGGCCGGAGCGGGCGGTTCTCATCAGCGGGGCGACGACAGAGGCTATTTCGCGGGTCCTCCTTGAAGCAAACCGTAGCGCGGTGAGCTCGACCAATCCGATATAGCAGCAGTGACTTGGATGAACGTTAACGCCTCTAGCGCCGCTTATCATTATCGAGCTCCCGCGAAATCGGCTAATTGGATGCGCTCGCTTCAGACGCTGGAGGCAGTCGTCCCTGGCGCAGCGCTAGCGGGCGGGAAGCCGAGGGCGCTGGCGGTTTTCGCAACCGCCGACGCGGCGCGTGCGGCAGCGGCCCTCCTGCCCGCCTCCGTGGCCTGCAGCTGCACGGCGGTGCTCCTCGGGGAGCTTGCGCCCGTCCAGACGCGAGCCGCGGGGCCTTCGAAGCAGCCAGCGCCGACGCCTCGGCCCAAGAATTCGAAGAAGCGAACGAAGCAAGGGCGATATTCGCTCCGCGAGTTCCTTTCCATTCCCCTCCCTGCTGCCGGTCGCGAGGATCCTGGGGGCTCGAGCCGGGAGTCGAACATTGGCGCAGGCGTGCGCTCGGACGTCGACGATCGGCATCCCGAGCTCGAGGCACCCGAAATTCAGGTCGAGAGTACCGAGGCGCAGCCCTCGCTCGAGCTCGCGCCCTGCGTCTCGCCATGGAGGAGCCCAGCGGGGCGGCCCGGCAGCCCGCGGCCAGCAGAGCGGCCGGCAGCGCTGCCCGCGGCTGCCAGCGGAACAGACGCGGACGCCGACGCGGAGGAGGCTGCTCTCCTGGAAGCCCTTCTGCAGTGGTGAAATCGCGGTGCCGATCGATCATCGGAAAGCGAGCCCCAAGCAAAGTCTTCAGTTTTGCTTTCTTAAATTGGCCCGTTAACAATAGATATCGATATCGATTGATCCAAGTGCAATTTCAAACGGTGATTTACTCATGCACTCATGACTGTTCAGTAAATTCCTAGCTATAGGCCTGTTTTATAATTACAGAAGCAAGGATTTAAGCTTCTTAATATCGTGAGGCGCACTACGAGTTATTCGTAATCTCTAATTCACGGGAGCCGTGGCCCGAGGGGAACCGGGAGCCCGCAGTTCGAATTCAGTCGAAAATAGGGGAGAAGCCCTGAAAAGGCTTGCAGCAGGTGGGACACCTCTTGGACATCTCAGCGTGTTCCTGGGCGCAGTGTAGACAGAAGACGTGGCCACAGCCCAGGAGGAGTCGCCGCTCCCCGTGGTCCTTGTCCTCCAAGCAGATCTGCATGCGCAGGGTAGATCACAACTGCAGATCATCCAATTCCGAGAAGAGACTGAAAGGGCGCACGGGGCACTCATATGTTTCTTCAAGCTCAAGGCGCCTTCGCTTGACGCGCCTCTCGATCCGATCGACTAGACGATCCTCCATTTGCGTCAAAACCTGGCCCCAATCTTTCATTGCGCATTTAAAGAAGTCCTCGCAGGATGCAAGCTGTTCAGCTACGTGCCGATGAATTGTTTCCAGCCGTCCAACTTCTAGATCTCCCTCCAATGCTGCAGTCTGCAAGTTCACATGCTGAACAATGCTTGGAAGCGAGGAAGTCGAATTTGATAGCTCAGATGGCTGTAAAGCTTGCGACGTCGACTGATCACGAGGAGCCATTGAAGGGTGTATATGTTGCAGTTGTGGACGTCCTGGTGATTGAAGACCGTGCACAGGAAATGTTGATGCGGTTGCCAAGCTTGAGTCTGCAGCTGTCGGTGCCGGAGCAGCAGGAGATGTGGCGGTGTGCATATTCGAATTCCGCCGCTGCATAACTTCCAACACAAAACTGATCTGCGCAAAAGGGCCCGGAAACATGAGCAGTAGATCGAAGAGGTTTCGCATCGCAAGTTCCGAAAACTCACAAGATCTTGCATCTTTCCCAGTGCCGACATTGCAGGAATTTGATGAGGAGAGTTCGAGTAATTGGTTTGAATCACTCTGACCTGTGGATTTAATTAATTAGGTTTATGTAAGTTAGCAAGTGCAGAGCCCGAGCTTGCTGCATGGGGAAATTAAAAGATCGGCGCACGTAAAACCGTATCTCTTCACGGGCTTTTTCTCCTTTTTTGATTTGATCTTGGAGTTGCAGATCTGGTGAATGAGGCGGCAGCAGCTGGTATTGGTTCAGGAGGCTCTCCTGTACGTGTAAAGGATGTA
Source organism: Cyanophora paradoxa (assembly GCA_004431415.1). Classification (NCBI taxonomy): domain Eukaryota; class Glaucocystophyceae; order Cyanophorales; family Cyanophoraceae; genus Cyanophora; species Cyanophora paradoxa. The sequence continues at coordinate 176,425 of QPMI01000150.1, forward strand.
AGCAGCTGCAGATAGATCAGATGAGCAGAATTTCGAGAGGTATACACACAATCCAGCTCTGCACAGCTGCCTGTGCCTCGAAAATCTTTCCTTGGGCCTGAATCTCCATTATCTGCGAATAGTGTGCCGCAGTGCGCAAGCATGCATGTTAATGGATGGATAAATCAAATACGAGCCCGAGATCTAGAAAACTGAAAGATCTAGCCACAGCTATAGTGAAAATATTATAATTAATGGATCAAGGCAAGAATCGAAGAGAGGACTGGGGATCTCATACCTTGGCAAGGCTATGCTGGCGTTCATCATCTGATGTAGCAAGATCCAGCTGTAGAGTACATGCACCGGCGCTGTACATAAGAATGTTGCTCGCGATCGCTGCTCTGGTGCCGGAGGCCTGAGCTTGAGCATGCATCTGAGAGCCAGTCGCGATCGCTGGATCCGGAGCATGCATATGGAAGAGTCCGGTTGATGGCAATATTGTATTGTGAGCACGAGAGGTCTTCGGCTTGTTCGAATTCTGCTCCATAAGTACTAATGTCGACTTGACGCGCACGTCAACAAGTCAACTGAGGGCTAATTTGCAGGCAAGAATGACCGAGGAGTGTCTCGCAGCCGCTTTATAGGCCGGGCTTTTTTCTCAGATTTCGGCCCAACTGTTTTTCGAGTCCTAGGAGCCAGCAATTTGGAGTCGTAGGAGCCAAGTCCTAGGAGGCACACACATCTTAGGAGGCATTTGGAAGCAACGAAGCGCAAGGAAGCGCAAGAAAGAGCGTGCACGACATCACGCGGCGCTATTACGTCGTAAATCTAGCGCAAGGGGGAGCGTTCGTGAACTTTTAAAGAGGCCCCGGCCTATTCTTAGTAAGCTGGGGTACACTTCAAGATCCGAGGGCCGGGTACAGTCGCGGCCAAGTCAACGAGCCGCTAGCCGATTTCGGGCAAGCAGGCCTGCGCAGGAGCGCTTCGCCCGCGCCGCGGATGGCTCCGGCGCCGGTGCCGACGCCGCGGGCGCTGCCGACGGCGCTGCGGCCCGAAAACCACGGCGCCTGCGACTTCGGTGCGCCCCGCCGCGTGCGCGTGCCGCGGTGGACGACCCTCTGTGCTTCTGGGTCTTGTTTCATCCCACCTCGTCGCTCCCTGCGGCGTTCGGCCTGACCGGTCCTCGCTCCTTTCGCAGGCGCCTCGGCGCTCTTCGCGTACGGGTGCGGCGCGGCGGTCGTTGTAGTGGAGCCGCGCTCGGGCCAGGTTCGGCGCCCGCCGGGCCCGGCTGCCGCCTTCCGCCGCCGACCGGGCGCCCGGCAGGTGCTGCAGACCCTGGACGAGCACGGGGCGGCGGTGACGGCGGTGCGCTGGGCGCCGGAGGGGCCGCTGCAGGTGGTGGGCGAGCCGGCGTCGTGCGCGCGGCTGGCGGCCGGCGACGCGGCCGGCGCCGTGGTCGTGTGGGACGCCCTCGGCGGCCGCCCGCTGCAGCGCTTCCAGGACAGCAGCCTCCTCCGCTGCTCCGTCTCCGACCTCGCCTGGCACCCAGGCAGCCGCCCCCTCCCTCCCCGCCAGGCGGCCGGGGGTCTGAGGGCGGGGCAGAGGACGGGTCGCTGCTGCTCTCGCTGCACGCGCCGGGGACGGTGTCGCTGTGGAGCACGCGGGGCCGCTGCCGCGTGGCGCGCCACGACGCCGGCGAGCGCCTCGCCGCCGCCGCCTTCAGCCCCTTCGACCCCGCCCAGCTCTGCCTCGCCGCCCCACGCGTCCGCCCCGCCCTGCCGTGCCCGCGCCGACCGCGCCCGCCGCTGAATTGCCCCCCGCAGGGATGGGTCGGGTTCCTCTCGTTCGACCCCGCCGCCGCCGCCTCCGCCGGCTCGCAGCCCGCCCCGCGCCTCGGCTTCGAGGTCCGCCTGCCCCGTACCCCTCCCCCGCTCCCTGCGCCGCTCAAAGAGCGGTACCCCCAGGTCGGGCCGAAGTACCAGGTCTCCTCCCCCCCGGCCGGCGCGGCGGGCGGCGCCGCGGAGGCCTCCGACCTGCAGGCCCGCCCCGCCCTCCGCGCTCCTCCCCCTGTGTACCCCCTCTCTGACCCGTACCCCGCGCAGGCTGTCGCGTACGTACCCTTCGCGAGGGACCTCATCTATCTCGTCCTCTCACGGTGCGCACTGCGGTGGCGCTGTATTCGCGTACCCCCTCCGCCTTTTTGCCGAGCGGCGTACCCTCCCCCTGCAGGGAGCTGGCGGTATTCGATTCGGCACTGGGGCAGGTCGTCTGCTCGACGCCCCTCGATCGCAAGCGCGTACCCCCCGATCTTGTACCACCATCTCCGTACCCTCTAAACCGACCCTGCCCGTACCCCCTCGCAGGTGCTCCCCCTTCGCGTACGTTCTGCCGTGCCGCCACCGCGAGGACCTCCTGCTCTCTGTCCACCGCGTACCCCTCTCCCCTGCCTCCCTCCCGTGCACCCCTCCCTGCTTTAAACCGACGCATCGCCTGCAGGACGGGTCGCTGGGGGTGTGGACGGCGCGCGGGGGCGAGCCGGGGTCGGCCAACGCCCTCTGCTACGACCTGCTCCACTCGGGCGAGCTCATCAAGCAGGCGCCGCCCCGCCCCGCCCTGCCCGCCCCGCCATGCCATGCCCGGCTGACTCGGCGGGGGGCAGTACCGGCGTGGGGGCACGGCGCTGGCGGGGGCGCGGAACTGCGCGCTGGAGGAGACGGCGGTGGCGTGCGTGAGCAGCGACGGGCGCGTGTGGCTGTGGGACGTCGACGCCGCCGCCGCCCTGCGCGGCGCCCGCCGCGGGGCGCGCCTCTCCCTCGCCGCCCTCTGCGAGGCCGCCCCGGCCCGCGCGACGGCGGTGGACGCGCTGCCGGGCGCGGGCGCGCTGGCCCTCGGCCTCGCCAGCGGCGAGCTGCTCGTCCTCGAGCCCGGCACCCTCGCCCTCAGGCCCGCCCGCGCGTCCCCTTCGTGGCGGGCCGCCTCTGAGTCGCCCCCGCAGGCACCGCGTGGCGCTGGGGAAGGAGCCCATCCGCGGGGTCGCGTGGGTCGACCCCTGCACCCTCGTCGCCTTCGGGCGCGCCCGTACCCCGCCCCGCCCCGCCCCGCCCCTCCTCCGCGCCCGCTCATTCCCCCCAGGCACGAGGAGCTGCAGCGGGCGACGGGGGGCGAGAAGGACCACCGCGAGCGGGAGCGGGATCGGGAGCGGGAGAAGGGCGGCGGGGGCGGGGCGGCACCCCCGCCGCCCCCGCGCCGCATGTTCAAGTGCCCCCCGCCCTCCGCCCCGGATCGCTCGCCGCGCCTCACCGCTCGCCCCGGGCAGGAACTTCTGCGTGCTGGTGGACCTGCGGACGGGCCACGCGGGGGAGCTGCGCGCCGAGGCCGCCGCGGGCGCCTCCCTCCAGGCCGGCATCTCCCGCGGCCGCGGCGTGCGCCCGCCCCGCCCCGGCGCCTTCTTTGAGACAGGACCCGCCTCTGAGCACGGGCCCGGGCTCAGGCGGGCGGGGGCGAGGAGTCGTCGGACCTCTACCGCGTCCGGCCCTCCCCCTCCGGCCCCTTCCTCGCCGTCCTCCCCCGCGACAAGGTACCCCGCCTCCACGAACTCCGTTCTCTATTTGTCCGTTCATCCCTCTCGGGGCAGCCGCTGGAGCTGTGGGACCTGCGGGGCCCCCGCCTCGCCCGCGCCTTCGGCCAGGTGCCCCCTGCCCGCAGCCCGCCAACAAAGCACGTGAGCGTGCGCCCCTCTAAGAAGCGGAGCAGCACGGGCCGGCGACGGCGCTGGCCTGGCTCGCCCCCGATCGCTTCCTCTTCGCCACCGCCGACGGCGCCCTCCGCCAGGCCCGCCCTCTCCTCCCTCCCCTTCCTTGTCCCCCGCCCCTCACTCCCGCCCCCCCTCAGTTCCGCATCGACGAGGGCAGCGTCGCCTTCGGCTCCGAGTCCCCCATGGCCCGCCCCCGTACCCCTCCGGCTTCTTCCCCCCTCAATTCCTTACTTGTCCTTCGGGCAGGAGCCGGATCTCTCGTCCCCGCCCCCCTCCGGGGGCCAGCGCACCCCGGTCCCCGTCACCGCCCTCGACGCCACTCCCGAGCACGCCCGGCTACCCCCCCCCTTTTTTCGAATCACCTGAGCGCCCTTGGCAGGTGGGTGGTGGCAGGGGACGCGCTGGGCGCCCTGCGGCGGCTGCACGTCCCCTCGGGCCGCGCCGCCCGCCTCGGCGCCGACCCCGCCTCCTCCTCCGGCCCCGACGAGCCCGGCGGTACAGCCCCCCTCCTCCCTCACCCCTTCCTGCTCCTCCCCTCCCGTATAATCGCCCCGGGCAGCGGCCGTGCGCCGCGTGGCGATCGCCCCGCCCTGCCCCGGCGTTCGGTGCCCCATCCCTCTCCTCCCCCCTCCAAACATGTCGCTGATCGCGTACCCCCCAGGGCGTCGGCCCTCGTGCTCCTGGCCTCGGGGGAGGCCTCCCTCTACGACCTCGAGTCCGGCCAGCAGGCGCCCCCGTACCCCCGCCCCGCCCCGCCCCGCTCCGGCCCGGCCGCCGAGCGCGGGCCGGGTCTCAGGTGGCGGTGGCGAAGACGCGGGCGGCGGACGCGTGCTGGGCCGCCCCGGGCCGCCCCTTCCTCGCCGGTGCGCGCCCCCCGCAAAGAATCACCCTCCGCTCCTTCTTCGGAGCTCGAACCTCCCGCGGCGGCAGGGGCGGAGGGGGCGCTGCGGCTCTACGACGGGAGCCTCTCCTCCCTCTGCGCCCCCGCCGCCTCCCGGCCCCTCCCCTACCCCGTGCGACGCATCGTAGGCCCGCGCCCCGCGCTCCCTCTCACCTCCGAGCTCTCCAGCCGCGCGGGCCGCACCTCCTGCCGGCGGGGGCGGCGCTGTGCGTGCGGGCGGCCCTGCAGCACGGCGCCCACCCCTCCGTCGTCTTCCCCGACGCCGGTCCGTCTCCCCCTCTCTTTTCTGTTTCCTTCCTCTCTTTCTTTTGAGGGCGGCCGGTTGCAGGCACGCCACCGGCGGGGGGCTACCCCGCGGGGGCGTGGGTCATCGACGCGCTTGCGGCGGAGCACTACAGGGTACCCCCACCCCTTCGCCCCCCGTTCTTCCCCCATTTAATCCCCTTCCCCCGCAGTCCCTCCCCCCGGAGCTATTCAAAGCCCTGGGGCGCTGCGAGGTGCCGCCCCGCCTGCGGAGGGTGGGCGTGCGGCCGGCGACGAAGCGCAGGGGACGCCGGGGCGGTGCGCGCTGGCGGCGGGCTACTTTGGGGACCCCGACGAGGCACGCTTCTGGGCCCTCGCCGCCCACAACCTCCGCCGCGCCGCCGCCCGCCCCCCCTCCCCGCCGCCCCTCGCCGCCCCCAGGCCCGCCCCCGCGACCCCTCCCCGGCCCCGCCCCGCTCGCCCCGCGCCGCCCTCCCCCGCCCGCCCGCCCACCCAAATCGGCTTCCAGCCCTCCTACGAAGAGTGCGCTACCCCTCCCCGAATCAATACTTCCCGTCTGGATCCGAACCCGTACCCCCGTCCAGGACGGGTACGCGCCTCCTGCGCGCCCCCGACGCCCTCCCTTCCTTCCTCGACCTCTACCGCGACGGCCCCGCCGTTCTGGTACCCCTTCTCCCGAACCGGATTTCCCGTACCCCCCTCCGATCCTGCGGTACCCTCGCAGGCCTCCGGGAGGAGGCGGGTGGACTGGTACAGGGGCCGCACCCTGGGGCCCGACGAGCGCACGAAGCTCACGCACCACGCGATCACGGTACCCCCGGGAGCCCCGCGCGCTCCCCCCGCGAGCCGCTCACGCGGCCCTCGCCCGCCTCAGATGGGGAGGCTGGCCGAGGGCGTAGAACTGCTCCAGCAGACACCGGCGCGCCCCCTTCTTTCACTTTCTCGCCGTACCCCGCCCGAACCCCGCGCACCAGGCCGACGACCCCTCCTACTTCGCCGCCGCCCTCAAGGTGCCCCCGTCTTCCTTTCCCTTCGGTACCCCCCTCGATCCCTTCCCCCCCGCAGGCCTGCGTCGTGGCGGCGAGCGTCTCGCGGGAGGCTTTCGAGGACGCCGTCAAGACCGCCGTACCCCTTTCCGCATTTCGCTTTCCCGTACCCTCTTGACCAGAGGTTCGCAGGCGGTCTCGATGATGGCGCGGGGCACGCCCCGCGCGGTGGACGAGGGGGTACAGCTCCTCTGCTCCGTCGGACGCGCCCAGGACGCCTGCCGCTACCTCGCGGTGCCGCCCTTCCGTCCCTCCCGAACCCGACCCCGCCGGCCCTGCCCGGAGTCGAGCCCGGGGCGCGCAGCAAGCGAACCGCTGGGGCGAGGCGCTCGCGATCGCGCGGGCGAGCCTACCCCCGCACGAGGCCGCGTCCTTCGTCTCCACGTGCGGGCGTACCCCCTCTCCCCCTAACGTACCCCCCTCACCTTCGGGTTCGGGCGCAGGTACGCGGAGCTTCTGCTTCGGTTCCAGAGGCGGTACCCTCCACCGTCGCGTGCCCGGACCTTGTACCCCTGGATAAAACTGTACCCCCGCCCGGCAGGGCGCGGGCGACGGAGGCGCTGCTCTCCATCGGCTCCTTCTCGCGCGTCCTCGAGGTCCTCGTCGACGGTGCCGTAGCCCCCATGGGCCCTCCCCCCCTCCCGGCGCCGATCCCGTACCCCCTGCAGCGAACCTCGTGGAGCGGGCGGCGCTGTTCGCGGCCGCCTGCGCCGAGTGCGGCGTGCTACTCGAACCCGAGCGCAACGGTACCCCGCTCTGCTTCGTGCGCCGTACCCCCGCCCTCGCCTACCCTCGCCGGCGCTTACGGCCGCGGGCAGCTGGCGGCGGGGGACTACGGGGCGCTGCTGGCGCGCTGCGGCGTGCGGACAGGCGCCGAGCGCTACACGAGGGCCCCGGGCCCTCCGCCCCTCGCCCGCCCCGCCCCGCCCCTCACTGTCGTCTGAGAGTTCCCGGATTGCACGAGTTTGGGCATGGAGCAGATCCGACATGTATGCGTATATGTACAGTTTCGGCAAATGAGTTCCCTTCAGAGAGACTTGAATCAGTCCTCGGCGCTCCCGAGGAGCTCGCGGGCACGGCGGAGGCGGCGTCGGGCCTTCTCGGCGAGGGCCGCGCCCGCGGGCCCAGCGGCTCCCGCCTCGCCCAGCGCCGCCTCTGCGTCCCGCGCAGCGTCCTCCACCCGCGCTCGCCCTGCCCGGCTTGAGGACCAGGGACTGTGCGGGCGGGGCGGGGCGGGGCGGGGCGGGCACCGCCGAGGAGGAGGTTGCACTCGGCGCGGTTGCCGAGGGCCGCGGCGCGCGTGAGGCGCGCCCCCGCGGGGCAGAACCCGAGCGCCGCGCCGTACACGACGGCCGCAACCTGCAGATGGGCGTCCGTGTCGGGAACTGCTCAATCGCGACATTGGTTTCGTTTCTATTCGCAGGCGCCTCTAGATCTGTTTTTCGCGTTCCTTGCGAAACTCGCCATCGCTCTATTTTGTTTCTATTCGCAGATGTCTCTTAGCTATAGGGATTTATTTTTCGCGTTGTGTGCTAAGCGTTCTCATCTCTGCGAAAATCGCACGTACCGCGTACTGCCTCTTTCCGAATTTATGATTACCAACGTCCTGCGTATAAAAGGAGCAGAAACGGTGAAGAGAACTCGGATTCGAGGTCAAGGCGGCGCGCCTTTAGGGTCTCGGCCTGGCGGGTGGCGAGGGCGGCCAGCCCCGCATCCAGCGGGGGGCACGCGGCGGGGAAGTGCGCCCGCAGGCGCGCGTGCGCCGTGAAGAGCGCTGCGGGGCGCGGGGCGCGCGCGTAAGCGGCGCTCTCGCGACCTCCCGCGAATTCGAGGTTGCAATTGCGCACAGTGTAGGAGGGGGCTCGTGAATGCGAACGGGGTGTCCACGTCTTCGTTGTCGAATTGCTGTGCGGACTATAAGTTTGAATTGCGCTGTAGGAGAAGGAGTGGATTCGAGCACCATGAAGTTATAGTGGATCCGGAGGACGCCGTTGGGGTCACGGAGCGCGAAAATCTCGAAGGCAGGATCGGCGATGGTGCCCGCAGCGACCGGAAAGAGCTGCGCATACAGCGAGCTTGAGATCTACGGCTAGAGCTCGCGAACAAAATCCAACGGGGCTGCGCGCACCCGCAGGAGGAGCGGGATGTGGGGCAGGACGGCGCGCGCGTGCTCCCGAAAGGCGCAGAGGTCGGCCAGGCAGGCGGCCAGCTCGAGAGCGCGCTGCGGATTAGAATTCCGCTCATTTCAAACGTCGAACGCTGGCGAGCATCGGCGATTGAGCATCGACTGGACTTACCTCGGCGATCGTCCCCACAGCGGCTCTCAAGGTCTCTAGCTTCGGGCCGTCGCCCTCGTTCAGGCAGCAGCTGCGACGGGGCTCAAAATCACGCAATCGCGAAACCCGCGCGTACGGTACGCGCTCGGGGGCCCACGCGCACGCGACAGCGTCCGCCGCGCTCGCGTAGCGCTGGGCCATGTCGTCCGCGAAGTCGAAGACCGTCCTGCGCGCGCGCATCGATGTAGCCGGACGTTTCGCGATCACGATCGCGATTGCGAGTTCGACATCAATCAAAAAATCGCGATCGGTATCGGCGCACACGCACCGCTCGAGCGCCTTGGCGAGGGTTGCGACGGGCTCGCCGGGGACCGCCAGGAACGCCGCCTGCGCCCCGCGGGCCGCCGCCAGCTCCGCGTCGAGCCCCTCGTGCCCGGGGGGGGGCATGCGCCGCTCGGGGGACGAGCTCGAGGCGCCGGGGCCAGGGGGCGGGGCGGTCGGCGGGGCGGTCTCGCCGACCACGACGGGGGCGGAGAGGAGCGTCCGGAGAGCGGCGGAAGCGAAGTTGGGGGCGGAGTCCTCGGGATAGAGCCGCGGCACGGGCCGGTCAGCCGAGGCGAGGTGCAGGAGAGCGGGGATGAGGCCGGGATGCCGGGCCAGCCGCAGGCGGAGCTCGCCGTGCGGCGCGGCCACCATGCAGAGCTGCGATCGGCACCACGTCAGAGGGACAGTTCGACCCTATTAACGACCCTGTGGCGTGCACGCACGAGTCTCATGAATTGACTGGCGGAATCAATCATCATGGCCGTGAAGCTGCGTGAAGCGCTCAGTGCCGGCTGCGGGCCGCGAACTTTAAAAATTTGGAAGTTTCTGTGCATCAACTCACCGCGGAGCGTATGCAGACATGCTTTTGAGAGTCGCGGTTTCCATGAAACTTATAGGAAACATCTTGCGCTGCTCTGGGACTGCGTGCAAATTTATATTAGATAATTAAATAACCCAATCGCCAACTGGCTGGTCAGCTCCCACCTTGTCTGATCTCCTTGACAAAGCGGTCGGGCGAGATGTGGATTTGCTCGATGACGGCGTCGAGGAGCCCCGTGGAGAAAAGGCGCTCCGAGAGGGCGAGCTCCGTCCAGCGCATCAGAGCGACGTTGGCGCTGGTCGCATCGAAGCAGAGCTGCGCGTGCGTCGATCGCGAGAGAGAATCACTCCATATGCATCCGAATGGGTCGAGAAATTCGATCGTGCTGCAAGTTGCGATCGCTCGCACCGCAACAAGGCCGTGCTTGAGGGAGCGGGCGAGGCTCTCCACGAGTTTCGTGCTCTCGAAAAGCTGATGAATGCCATTCATGAACATAAACAAATGCGCAGAATTCGAATACGTAAAAACCCGAAACCCCGCACGAAATTGAGGGTCGAATTCGTGTGCGAGCGCGAGTGGCGCCGCTCGAGCTCAACCATGAAGCGCATGAGAAATTTGCATGCCTTGGCAGCCACCATTGGGCGCTCGTACTTCCCGGCGAGCTGTCCGCGAGTTTTTGCGGCGTCAATATCAATGCATATCTCGACGAGTGTAAATCGATGCACGCTAGTCTTTGACAAATATTTAATTGCAATTTAAACGCATGCGCACTTGCGCACCTCAGCCAGCAACGTGAGGGCCATCTTCTGCTCGGGCGTTCCGTCCAAGCTCGCGTCTCCAGCAAACGTGCTCGCCCAATTCTAAGCGCACGGAATATTTCCGCGAAATTCAGGCCATGGATGGCTCGCGATCGAAATTTAGACCGAGCGACTTCGCGCATTCTCACCAGCTTCGTGGAAAGGCCGCAGAAATTGAGTTTCTTGACCTTCTCGAACGCGATCGCTGCTCGCTCCGTGGGCGCGCACTTGACGTAGCAGCATGGGCAATGCGATGGAAGCGAGGCGGTCATGTCGCCAGTGAAGCCCTTCCAGTCGACATCGCCTTCGCTGTCGCTGTCCCAGTTGAGATCTGCGCGCTTGGCGCGGCCAGAGCGCGGCATGGCTGCGCTGGGCAAAGATCGATCGAGAGAACTCTTGAAAGAGGACGCGCACGAATTTAGAAACTATACTCCGAATGAGCTCGAGGGGAGAGAGCTCGAATTTGAAATTTAGAGAGCTCGAGGAGATGCGCGCAATGAGCCTCTTTCGAATTCAGTTCGAAATTTATAATGTCGCGAGTCCCCCTTCAAGGCCTGACACTTCAAGGCTTGCAATTGACACAATTAACATTGACACTTGCATTGCGCTACGCGTTCGCTGCGGGGCGGACTCCCGGGAGGCATGCGCAGAAGCGCCCCATGACTTCGGCCTTCTCTCCCGCCCGCGCCATGCACAGCACGTCATGCACCTGCATGATCGCGAATCGTTCAGTCAATTAAGATTTTAAACTGTACGCTTAAACCAGCTGCAGCGTACCGCCCACGGGAAGGAGAGAATGACGCGAGGCGGTTTGGCTCGCTGGCCCCTCTGCCGCATCTGGCCGTCCGCCACCGCACCCCCGCTAGCGACCTTCGCTTGTTCCAGGAGCCGATCATACGCCACAACGTACCTGCGCGTTTCCGCGCGCAAGTTGCTTCACGCGCAACTTGAATATAATTATATAAATTTAAACTCGAGGCACCAGGCGAAGGCGAGGCGGCGGGCGGCGTCCCCCGCGAATCCCTCGCGCTGCGGTCCATGCGCATGCAGCGGCACCGCCGCCGCCACCTGCGCGTTAAATTCTCGTTGAAAGGTGTGGAAGGCTGCGGCCTGCAGAGCCCAAAAGGACCTGCTCGAAGAAGGAGGAGCGGGTGCGGTCCACGATCGCGAGAGCCCGAATCTGCCAATGCGATGTGCATCGCGGGCGTGTTTAAATATTTAAAACCTTTAAAGAGCCCGCACCTCGCCGCGGATGCGGAGCTGCAGATCGCCGTCCGACTGAGATACGGAGGCCCTTCATTACAATTCGATTTCGCGATGTAGGTCAAACATGCATATGGCGCTCACGTGTTTGCGCTTGAAGTATTTCGTGAACTTCAGCACGATGCCCGTCCAGGCCTCCACCTCGCTCCGGATGCCGTACTGCGTCTCTTGAGAATGTATTAAAAACTCGGAAACAGAGAAATTCCGAGGACCTGGTTCATGATGCGGGTCAGCTCGTCCGTGTAGGCCGCGAGGCTGTGCTGCGCCGCCCGCCGCTGCTCGTCGCTCACCAGGCTGGGCCAGTACAGGGCCGGGTCCGGTTTCCAGCCCTTCCAGAGCTGCTCGCTGCGCATTGCGAAACTCGCGTCTGCGTTGCTTGCAAGGTTTATGAAAATAGCGCACCGGTATGCCCCGCCCTTGTCATCGGGAGCAGGGGGCACGATCTTGTCGATCGAACGAAAGATCCTGCCCAGAACCGTCGGCGATTCATAGGAGGGCTTCGCCTTCTGCAGCATGTAGTCGGGGAATCTGTTTCGTTCGGGTCTGCGAGTCGGTCTGCAGTCAGGTCGGTGCAACCCGCGGAGCTGATTTTGCGGACCGGAGAGCTTTCATTTCTTCCCGCTTGACTGGGACACCGGTCTTGCAAAAGTCGACGGCGACAGAGTGCAGCCTGGCAAGTTCGATGCACCGCTGATCGCGTGCTTTGCTTGCGCTGCGTGCCTATGTCAAAGCGATGCAAAGGACGTGCATGTTGTTGCCATTTTTATATACCTCGTGTCCGCGATTGCGAGATGCGCGTTGGCGATAGCTCTGTGAGTGCAAGGTTTGAGAACGCCAAGCAAAAGCGAATTTACACTTTTTCCGAGGGCGAGTACTGATCCTTACCCCAGCATATCGCTCTGCATGTATTCGACGAAGAACTCCACGATCTCCTCTCGAGAAACGTGAGCCCCAGTCGTTTCTGACGTAACGATAAAACGGACTGTATTCGGAATCGAAGGCGGCGATGAGGACCTTTGGGTGTTGGTGGGGTATAATCCATCGCCTGTTCATTTCTTTGCGGAATCAGGCGAGAATCGTAGCTCACGAAATAGAGATCTCCGTCCAAATCCGAGCCTGAGAGGACCGGAGTGATTTGAGCCAAGATCCGAACTTCAAGAGCTTCGCGCTCGAGATGGAGTCAGCACCCGAGCACATGTTCGGAAGCGGGCGGTACCCCCTCTGCGAAAAAGCGATGACGTCCACGAGATGGCTGTGCATGCGATGGCATCAGCGAGCTCGATCGCGAGCCACTAAGATCAAATATTTTGCGAGTTCGAAGGCCCTTCTACGGACTTGAGGCTCGAGCGGGGTCCCACAGCCTGGACGACCCTTACGTCCCCCGGGTGCAGGCAAGGGTTCTTGGCGACCTGGATTTATATTCGCAGGGTCACGAGAAGCGGGAAGGGATCCGAAATTAGTATTATAATTATGAGGGGCGATAGCAGGATCACCACGACAGGGCCGCGCAGAACGACGGGTCGCTGTGATTGGGGATCGCGGTACTGAACGAAGACTTCGCCCTCCTCCAAGGTGTCCGTTTCGTCGAGGACGCCCATCAGCAAGGCTCCATGAGGCACGAGAATGCGGGCCTTCGTCTTCAGCTCTTTGAGCTGCGCGAGATTGCAGGTTACTGCGAGCCAATTGCAATAAATGGATAAGAAAGCTCCAGCAAGCCTGCTTTAAGCGGTAAACATCCAGGGCCGCGAGAAGCAGCGGATCGGGATGCTTTTTCAGAAGCCCGGCGTGAACCATAGCCGAGAGGCGTCTGCGCCTGCGTAAAACTGCGCCTGGAAAGCTTGTTGCGTTTGCTTCAATTGTTACCGGTTGATCCCGAAGCCGTCCGATTGCGCCCGTTCCGAGCGCGATAACTCGAAGAGAAAATTTATACGAGGAAAGGCCCAGTGAGACGCCTGAAACGTTGAGGAAAGGACCCGAGGTGGTGCCTTACGTCCCCGGGTGCAGGCAAGGGTTCTTGGCGACCTGGATTTATATTCGCAGGGTCACGAGAAGCGGGAAGGGATCCGAAATTAGTATTATAATTATGAGGGGCGATAGCAGGATCACCACGACAGGGCCGCGCAGAACGACGGGTCGCTGTGATTGGGGATCGCGGTACTGAACGAAGACTTCGCCCTCCTCCAAGGTGTCCGTTTCGTCGAGGACGCCCATCAGCAAGGCTCCATGAGGCACGAGAATGCGGGCCTTCGTCTTCAGCTCTTTGAGCTGCGCGAGATTGCAGGTTACTGCGAGCCAATTGCAATAAATGGATAAGAAAGCTCCAGCAAGCCTGCTTTAAGCGGTAAACATCCAGGGCCGCGAGAAGCAGCGGATCGGGATGCTTTTTCAGAAGCCCGGCGTGAACCATAGCCGAGAGGCGTCTGCGCCTGCGTAAAACTGCGCCTGGAAAGCTTGTTGCGTTTGCTTCAATTGTTACCGGTTGATCCCGAAGCCGTCCGATTGCGCCCGTTCCGAGCGCGATAACTCGAAGAGAAAATTTATACGAGGAAAGGCCCAGTGAGACGCCTGAAACGTTGAGGAAAGGACCCGAGGTGGTGCCTTACGTCCCCCGGGTGCAGGCAAGGGTTCTTGGCGACCTGGATTTATATTCGCAGGGTCACGAGAAGCGGGAAGGGATCCGAAATTAGTATTATAATTATGAGGGGCGATAGCAGGATCACCACGACAGGGCCGCGCAGAACGACGGGTCGCTGTGATTGGGGATCGCGGTACTGAACGAAGACTTCGCCCTCCTCCAAGGTGTCCGTTTCGTCGAGGACGCCCATCAGCAAGGCTCCATGAGGCACGAGAATGCGGGCCTTCGTCTTCAGCTCTTTGAGCTGCGCGAGATTGCAGGTTACTGCGAGCCAATTGCAATAAATGGATAAGAAAGCTCCAGCAAGCCTGCTTTAAGCGGTAAACATCCAGGGCCGCGAGAAGCAGCGGATCGGGATGCTTTTTCAGAAGCCCGGCGTGAACCATAGCCGAGAGGCGTCTGCGCCTGCGTAAAACTGCGCCTGGAAAGCTTGTTGCGTTTGCTTCAATTGTTACCGGTTGATCCCGAAGCCGTCCGAATTTCGCGCGAGAACATCCAGAGCCACGGGTTCGCTTTTCAAAATTTCTCCAAGCCTCCTCATCTGATGCCGGTGTGAAGGATACGGCTTTGAAAGGAAAAAGCACTTGCCTGATCATCGCGTAGAGATAGAAACACGTCATCAGCCACACCGAGGGTGGAAAGCAGCATGATAAGCTGCGCTCATATATATAATCAGGATTGAAATTCAAGGCTCGCTGCGGAATCAGGGTTGAAGTCAAAGCGCCTGGCGGCAAGTGTAGGCGGGGTGATAAGTCGCTCGAGAGACGACTTCGAAGACGTTGTGGTCCGAAGCGAATTTGCGCATGCTGGGACGGAGCTCCATACTGTGACTGCTTCCACTGGGAGCCAGGAATTAAGTTTACCACATGGTAAACTTGCAACTTCACTCACTTAGGGCTGACTTTACCACACCCCTCTTTACCACCCCTAGGAAAGCCGCGCGGGGGAGCACTGCTGCCGTGCTAAATGTGGTTAGAGAGGCATAAGTGCGCGAGATCCGTTGAGCGCCGATGGCCCGGTTGCTTCGGTGGTCCAGCGTGGAGGCGAGGACAACTCGTCAAGAGAGCGACGCACGCGGGCTGCCTTAACTGGTTCAAGTGGTCTAAAAGGTCGTTTAGAGACGAATTGCAGCTTATAAGGATAGGTTGTTGGGCGGCCCGACATCGGCCAACTTTACAGCGGCCCGACCATTCTGCGCCACAGCTGGCTGGGGCGCGGCGCACGGCGCTTCCAATGCGGTAAGCATTGATTTCAGCTACGTTACAAACGAACTACGAGCGCCAAGTTGTGGTCTCAAGACCGATGGCCGCGTACCGAACGCTCAGACCGAGCACCGCCGAGGTAGCCGGCGGTGTTAAAGCCTATAGCTAGCTAGATCACGCGCTCTAGCTAGTTCTCCGACCGCAGGGCGACACCTATAAGAGCTGCGCACAATTGTACGCGACGAGACCGGTACCCCTCTCTGGCTTCTCCCATGGAGCAAAGTCACCGGAGTGAACTTTGGCTTTGCTAGAGGGCTTAAGATATATAAAGCTGCGCAGTGCTGTGAATGCATGCGCACCTCCGAGGCCCGAGAACTCAGAGCTCGTGCTCCGGATCCAGACTCGGCATTCGCTATTCCGAATTCGAATTCGAAGCTCTAGCTCTGCAGGTCCGCGACCCAGTCTCCATCTAAATGCTGCTGCGGATAGCTCTTTTCGAACGATGCTAACTGCAGGCCTATTTTCGAGACTGGCGCTATTGTTGAGCGTGTGAATGATACGAGGAGCTCGATCTCCAGAATGGACGTTCCAACCACCGATTTCACAGCGGGCTCTGCAGGTCCGCGGCCCAGTCTCCATCGAAATGCTTCTCTAGATAGTCTCTTTCGATCAACGCTTCCTGCTGGCCAGTTTTCGCAACCGGTGCTAAGCTCTTCATCCGAGGAGCTCGAGCTCCAAAATCGACGTCGACGTTCCGACCACAAATTGCACAGCGGGCTCTGCAGGTCCGCGACCCAGTCTTTATTGAAATGCTTCTGCGGATAGTTCTTTTCGAACGATGCTAACTGCAGGCCTATTTTCGAGACTGGCGCTATTGTTCAGCGTGTGAATGATACGAGGTGCTTGATCTCCAGAATCGACGTTCCAACCACCGATTTCACAGCGGGCTCTGCAGATCCGCGGCCCAGTCTCCATCGAAATGCTTCTCTAGATAGTCTCTTTCGATCAACGCTTCCTGCTGGCAAGTTTTCGCAACCGGTGCTAAGCTCTTCATCCGAGGAGCTCGAGCTCCAAAATCGACGTCGACGTTCCGACCACAAATTGCACAGCGGGCTCTGCAGGTCCGCGACCCAGTCTTTATTGAAATGCTTCTGCGGATAGTTCTTTTCGAACGATGCTAACTGCAGGCCTATTTTCGAGACTGGCGCTATTGTTGAGCGTGTGAATGATACGAGGAGCTCGATCTCCAGAATTGACGTTCCAACCACCGATTTCACAGCGGGCTCTGCAGGTCCGCGGCCCAGTCTCCATCGAAATGCTTCTCTAGATAGTCTCTTTCGATCAACGCTTCCTGCTGGCCAGTTTTCGCAACCGGTGCTAAGCTCTTCATCCGAGGAGCTCGAGCTCCAAAATCGACGTCGACGTTCCGACCACAAATTGCACAGCGGGCTCTGCAGGTCCGCGACCCAGTCTTTATTGAAATGCTTCTGCGGATAGTTCTTTTCGAACGATGCTAACTGTAGGCCTATTTTCGAGACTGGCGCTATCGTTCAGCGTGTGAATGATACGAGGTGCTTGATCTCCAGAATCGGGGTTCTGACCACGAATATTAATTGCACATGTACAGCGCTAGCAGGGTTTACCAGATGTGCGTATGTATGTATAGTTTCTTTAGAATAATGCTAACCGCGGGTCACGATTCAATCCAGATCAGCAGCTGGCCACGAACACCCAGCAGCTAATTCAGCTTCATTTTGATTCTTGGTGATCAACAAAACAATATTAATATTGCTAGCGTTCATGCAGTATACGTAGCTGCCTTCCAAGGCTAGTCACCAAGCTCTTCCTAGGAGCCTTCCCTCCGCGGCCGGATCCTGACCGAGCTACATGCATATGTCTGCGTATATATGTACCTGACCTCCTAGCAATAGATTTGTGGGGATCCGGAGGCAAGGAAACGCTCAAGTCTGGATGAGAATAGTCTATTGGAAAGATATACCTATGGTATGTCGACGTCGCTTTCTGTTCGCCAGCTATATGTATCGAAGTTCCTGGTAGATGACGTGCTGCATCGGAGGGAACAGCGAATAGAAACCCTGCGTATACGTAAACATCCAATTAATTCACGTATTGATTCACTTGCAATTGCGTCGCTTAATTATATAAGCTTGTTTACCTGCATGCGAAACCAACTTGCGCTTTTCGTCTTCAGTGCTGGTGCACGTGGAGCAGTGCTTGGCGAGATAGTTGTGTATTGCTGTCGATTTTGTTTGAAGGCTCTCGAAGAACTGGGGGTTGCACTCTCGCATTTCACAAACTGCAAGTGCACGAAGCAGCAGAGATTAAAGGATTAGCAGAACGGACTCACAAATTAAACATATGCGTATAAATGTGCGCACGATTTTCCAAAAGCCACGAGGTCTGAATCAGCTGTAAGCGATATGGCTGAACCGTTACATACTCTGCACAGAGCGCTAGCATTAAGATATATTTAATATTGAAATGAATGGTCGGCAAAATGCACCTGCGTGAACATCATGTGCAAACTTTTCTGCAGAGACTCCAAACGTCGCAATCCAGGGGTCCTCAATGCCAGGCATGTGCTTCACCTGGGCGCAGACGAATAACACAGTCAAATTCCGATACATACTATTTCATTTGAGTTTCAAGAAAAGAAAAATCTTTCGCACAAGGATAAGCGATGCTATCAACGCTTTGCCTGTGAGTACTCCATGCACAATGACAGGCCTCCTCAGTGCAGCTGCAGCTCTCACAAACTGCTCAAAAGCAAAGAATGACTTTGCTGTTCGGCAGGCACCTGCAGCTGCAATCAGCATTAATGTTTCTAAAACATTGTTGCGCGTATTTAGATCGCACCAGTCATGGCTTCATCAAACATGAGGGCGACTCCAAATTCCTCACACAATGCTGACAACCCAACGAGGTACTCCAGCGAGAGATACCTTATTCCGTCGTTGACGTTCATTTGAATCGCCTCACAGATAATGACCTGGAGCTCGAGTATAACTCGCATTTTACAAATCGGATCCTAAGCTTCCAACAAAGAAATTTACAAGTATACCTTGATGGGAAGCTTTGCAAATGGATGCGATTCCCTGAGCTCTTCTGCAGTCACTGTGCCGCCACTCTTATTGCGTTTTTCTATCAACTGAAGCGGGTTCAAGACGATACGAGATCGCGATTGGTAGTGTATATAAGCTAGCGCACCTCGCGAATTTGTTCCAAAGCACTGCAGACAGCCGTAGAATTGCTTCCAAGTACTTGCTCGCTTGGGGGAAGCGACTCGTACACGCAAGGAATGACAAGATGCTCTTCCCTGATGCATATGTATCTTTAGCGAAACCGGAAAGATTGATATTCTAATAGATGCAACAAAGTGAGCAGACCGTCCTTTGAATGCATTAGCTGGTACTGGCGTTCTTTCTCCGAACTGAACGTTGATTCCTAGGGACCTCTCGATGTTCCCCAGGAGCCTTCGTCCACACATAAGCCCCCATCGAGCATTTGACGATTGAGAACTTTTTCGCGACCTTTTTACCAAGTCAAAAACTGCACCAGGTCTATAGCTAGGCAGGCCCGCGCACCAGGCAGGCAATTTCTTCAATCACAGATTCTTGGTCGGAAGTGTTGCCGCTGTTCGCAAAGGTTATGAACTGAAAGCCATCCGCCAGCTTGCCGAGCTTCGCATCGATGTCGGCTCTTTGTTTTCTGATGTCTTCTGCGCCGAATTTCGAAGGCTTATCAGCTCATCAGCTTGATGCATGAAAACTTATGCGCTAGTCCTAGTGCACCTATTGAGAAATACTCTCCACTGGACGATCGCGTGCCCCAGTTGTCGTGCACCATAGATGGCAGACCCATCGGATCCGACAGAGCAAGGGAAATAAAGCTGACGCAACTATTAATGAATGGCAATTGCAAGCCAACTCAGAATCTGGAGCGCTGCACGCACTTTGCAGAACTAGAAACGTTGTCGGCTTGTGAGAGCACTGAAGTTACTGATGAGCCCCAGGCGCCACAGTAGTCCTGTTTACGTGCATCTGCAAATTGTTTCCACTGCGGATCCGCTTCCAGCCGACTTTGGCGCAAATTCGCCGTAACTTGGGGGATGAGCGCATTCCACGCGCCACAGATGTCGACATCGCCGTTTTCGTGTTGGAGAGCTTGTTGTAGCCCAGCGATGTCATCGCTAGAGAGACTAGCGCAGGTGCTGTTTGCATAATGGGTCAGCAATTTGCGATGAAGATCAACGTATAAAGCATGTGTTGCGAACCGGAAAGAATCGAAGGCCGCTGCATGCCCGTGAACTTCGATGAATGCAAGCAGCATAATGCATGCCTGGGTGATTGGGGAAACCCCAACTGCACCGGTTCCGATGCCGGAATTTATTGTCCTGATTCGCAAACGATTAATATTGCGCATGCGTAACGGGTTTGTGCATATTTCAGGCATATGCAACGAATTCACTCACTGCATTGTGGCACGAACGATGCCCGCTATTGCAGACGACGAAGCAGAATTCACGGACAGCTCTTGTATGAAGGGCATGTGCACAGCACCACAGCCTGGGCCTGTACATTTATCTGACGAATTTGCAGCTGGGTCAGCTAAAGGCCAAGGGGCTGCAGCTGCGGGCAAAGGATGACGCACTGCAGCTGATGCAATCTGCATGCCCATGAGTCGATGGCGGCGATGCTTCTTGAATTGACGGCGATGCTTCTTGAATTGCTCCGCTTGGATTTGCGGTGGGTTGCGATTGAGCACGCTGTTCTGCAGCTGGATGCTCAACACCTTGCAGATCTAGAGCATGCAGAACTCGATCGCGAGCTGCGCCTGCAGAATTCGGACAGGTGGACAAATTAGACAACGCATTTTGCACGCACAGGAATTCGAATCTGCCTCCGAGGCTTCTGCTGCGGCCGCAGGTGCACGTTGTTTAGATCTAAAGCAAATATGTATATATATAGAGCGCGCTGGAAAAGAGCGCGCACGTTGCTTTGATGCAAGTTGTTGTTCTGATAGCGCTAGCGCTGCGACGCCGTTGCTTGCGCATGCCGGCCCCGCTGCGATTTGTGCAAACAAATTTGACGGAGGCCCAACCAAGCTAAGCATGGAAGCATCTCCAAGACATGGCTCGAACCACTCGTATTTGCATCGGAGAGCTGTGCGGGGCGCGCGTGGATGCCGGCGTCATCGTCGGATGCAACTCCGAGCTCGAGCTCCTCAGGCCGCGCGGCCGGCGCCGTCGCACTTATGAAAGCCCGCCGAACCCGCGCCGTGTATGAGTCGGCTTCCCGGTCTTCGCCTTGCGTTTTCCGGTCGCCTTGCCCATCGCGCGCTTCCAGGCTGGCCCTCTAGATCTAGCTATAGATCTCCCCTATCTTGAGACGTCGACCTCTCCCCGCCTGGAAGATCTAGATCTTCTTAATCGATATATATCCCTCTATATAGCTAGATCTCGGAGCTAGATTCCCAATTCTACGTATATATATATACATCATCATGGGCCATTAATTGCAATGTTAAATTAATTAATTGTTTTTTTTGGTAATGGCTGCCCAGGGGGACCAAAGACAAAAGGCAAAGGAAGAAAGATAAGAGCACGAAGAGCACCGTGGCACGAAGAAAGATAAGACAAAGAGCCAAACCCGACAATAAATAAGGAATGAGACAGTTAAACGCCATTGAACTAAATTGCAAGGGGGGAAAAGAAGACCGAAGGTCTTCCCCCCCTTGCTTCCCGTTCCCTCGCTTCAGCCAAAAGTTTTCTATGAGGCCGTTTTCGAGGGCCAGCTTGCAACGAAATTGTCGGTTATTCGCGATCCGATTGGCTCGGTGAACCGGTCAGCTCTCGACTTTCGAGCGTCGAATCGGAGGGGAAAAAGTGGTTTTCGAGGGGAAAACTAACTTCTCAAGTGGTTTTCGAGGGGAAAACTAACTTCTCTCTAACTCCGGTCTTCGAATTCCTTGCGCCGTTCTGCATGGAACCAGTTCTCCCTAGCTCTCTCCTCTACATTTCGGCTTCCTCGCAGTGCGTCGCGTACGCCTTGCTCTTCGTTGCGCGGTTCTGCATGGAACCACTTCTCTCTACGTACCTGTCAACGTCTCCTCTAGATTAGCTTGCAACGAAAAATGCGCCCCTGCCTAGCTGGGCCGCTGATCGTAGCCGAGGACAGGCCTTCGAGACCGTGCTCTTTCGCTGCGCTCGGGACGCCGCCGAATTCGAGCCTATATTGCAGAACCGCGTGCGGAGCTGCCCGCAGCCGAGCACGCCGGACGGGCCTGGCGCTCTTGTTGCGTTTGGCACCTGGCAAGCAGACCAGTTCGCGCGCTGCGCACGGCGCGCCGGTCGATGCCGCTTGCAATTGTCTGCTCATTCAGGTTGAGGCTGCTGTCAGCGTCGGCGCTCCGACGTTAACGTTCGGCGTCCCGCGTTGCACCCGCCGCGTGCGCTCGACACCCGGCCAGCTGCCTAGCACGCTTGCGGCCGCTGGCTGCACTGCAGCTTAAGCTTTACCAGTGTTTCCAACAGCCGCCAGTTATCTTATTCAGTTGCAGCTCAGCGGAAGCCCTTCCCGAGCTCGAGCCGGATTCAAACGAGATGGGACGGAAAGCTGCATTGGACCTTGTTTCCGGGCGAGATTTCGTGCTGTCGGACGCTCGATGCACGCTCTCATCGTCGTGCACGGGCGGCATTTGCTTATGTTGTCCGGAGGGCGCCCGTCAACACTTCTGCGCTCGCGAAAGCCTATTTCGGCATGTCCGGCAGCACGTTCGGAGCGCTCAAGTGGGTGCAGTTGCAATTTAGCTGCAGTCGTTAACAAGCACGTATCGGATAACGTACGTATTTCCCTGCGCAGGGCGCTCCAGTTCCGCCCCGCAGGGCGCTTCCGTTCAGATCGAGCCGCGCAGCGCTCGAGTACGTGGAGTTTCTATCGAGCCGCGCGCCGGCAAAACGCAGGGGCTAACGCATGTTCTGACTGCCACGCAGAGCACTTCCAACCTGGCAGTGCGTGTTCAGGCTTCAGTTGTCGATCCGCGAAGCGCGCGCTTGTGTGTCCAAGTGAGCTCGTTTTGCGGCTTTTTTACAAATTTGCAATTTTCAGCTGTTATTCAGAGCTCTTAACCGTTCAACAGAATCCGGACCGGCTGTCGTCTGTGTGCGCCGCTTCTGAAAACTCAGTTTCGGGCATTTTGCGAGTAGCGGAACCGTCGGTGAGTCGGGAAGTTCAACGGCTCAGTTTCGAACATCCCGGCCCGCGTTGGAGTCCGGTGCGCTGTTTGGCACCTTGTGTTTAATGCTATTCCTCAGTGCGTTTCCATCAGATGTCTTGCGATATTTGCAAGCGGCCCTTCAACGACAAGTTGTCGTTCGACCGGCACGTGAAGCGTGCGAAGTGCTCGCCGCAGAATGTGCCTCCGGACATGTCTATTCCGGCATCCGCAACGGTCGCCCAGTACCCGTGCAGGCAGTGCTGTATCGTCTGTCCGTCAGCTCCTTCCCTTCGTCAGCACGAGGCTGCACACGCCCGAGGTAATTTTTGTGCTGCGTTGCTGAACCAGATCGATGTAGTGACGTTGCCCGCAATGCAGAGGCTGCGGAGGACGTAGTCGAGTCCGAGTGCAGCAGCAGTTCGTCCGAGGAAGAAGCCGACCCGGCGTTAGGCCGCCGGAAGCGAACGGCCAGACGGGCCACGCATAGCTGCGATCATGAGGGCTGCGGCTGGAGCGGCGCTTCTGCATCCTCTCTGCGGAAGCACAAAGAGAAGAAGCACCCTCCAGGTGGATTCTATTTTCGTGGACATGTGGATTCGGGATTCCCTCGCTAAATTGTCGATATCGCCGGTCAGATATCGCTCCTTGGGACGCACTGCCAGCTCTTACTACGACGTGGATGAAGACGTGGCCGCGAAACAGCACGTTTTGGACGTGCGCCTGCTGCGCGGAGTATCGGCCTGCCGCGGACTTCCCCAAATGCCCCTTCTTCCCCGCCTCGCTTGAGATCTTTACTCCCTCTGGGTGTACAAGTGAGCACTCCGAACCTATTCTACATTTCCACTGCGCAGCACTTATCTGGGTGCAGGGAGGATATCGAGGCGCCCCCACCGTGGCAGAAACAGCTTGGCGTCGAAAAACGCGAGGGGTCTCTGCTGCTGCCGCCGGCCTTTGAGCGCGTCACCGGAACGGAAAGCCGGCCGGGCCTGCAGCAAATGCTAGCTGTACTCAAAGTTGAAGGTGACTCGGGCACCTTCGTCGAATCGTGCCCTGGCAAGATGTGCAGCTGCAAGGTCGCCTGCAAATCGAACATTCCGCACTTTCGTCTTTGCCAGCGCTGCATCCCCACCCTCAAATCGGGCGACATGCCGCGAACAGCAGTGGCGTTGTGGGACTTCGGATATATTCCCGAGGAGCTGAGCTGCCTGAACGAGGCGGAACGAAAGCTGATTGCGATTGTCAGCGGCGAGACTCGCGTCCGTACACACCACCCTTCGGGCCAGCGCTTTACTCGTGGCAACTGCATCTCATTCTTCAACAAGATCAACGAACTGGTCCTCGTGCTCCACGCACGGCCGGCCAGTCCGAAACTGTTTACATTCAAACTGAGGGTGCGCCCGTCACCGTGACTCTGAAAGTGCGGCCCTGGCTCATTCGACGCGCTCTCTTCTGGCTGAAAAAGGTATGCGGCCGATTGTAATAATCTCTTTCAGCCGTTTTTCAGCAACCGTCGAAGCACTCGCGGCTGCGCGGCAAGATCGCTTCGTCGTTCGCTTTGTCGGGTGCGCGAACATTCATTCAACTGGACTGCCCATATCTAGATCTCGCGTCTGTTTCATGATTGCCACGGCAGACCTGCAATCGAGGACCTCCACATGGGAGTCCTCACGCGCCTCCGAGACGCCGGCCTCGTCGATATCGAACTTCAAGACCTTGTCTACCAGATGCGCGGCGGAAGCGAGCAGCGCGCCAGCCGCGTGGCTCTGCAGGCGCTCGAGGCGGCGGGCCGCCTCACCATGCTCTCCCAGCAGGGCCCTCTTCAGGACCGGCGCCGCTGGCTGCCGCTCACCCGCACGGCCGACTTCCGCCCCGACCCCCTCCAGACGGCCTGGATCGCCTATGTTTACGGCGAGCCCTCTGCAGACAGCACCATCATTTTTTAGCCAGCTGTTCAGGAGTAGGGGTAGGCCGTGCAAACACAGTTGATGCGCACGGTTTTTCCGCTCCAGAACAATCTTTCATATACAGTGCACTCAATCTCGAAGTTCATTCAGGCTTTTCTTTGTTCGGTTAGATCGCAGCGTCTGCTAAAAATGGTATATTGGGCGTTCTGCCCCACAATACCATATATCGTCTCACATCTTATAGAATTTCATAAATCCTTACCATAACCGTTTTTTCGATCGATTCTACACGACAATATACGATATTTCTCGATTGTCGTACTTTGATACTCCTCGATTGTCGTACTTTAATCGACGAAATCCACAAAACCAACACCAAACCAACACCACACCAATACCAAACCAACACCACACCAATTCCCCACGTAATCCCACCGATTCAAAACCAAAATTTCATTTTCTTCGATTACCTGTATTCACCCTATCGAATCCTGACGGAGCGAAACGCGACGATTCCGAATCTTTTTTCAGAATCGAAAACGGAGCAGTTGGTGAAGAGTTACAGAAGTTTCTATATATAGCTATGATTTTCAGGCAATATGTGGATTTCAGGATTTCGGAATTTCCTTATACCCGGGCGCAGTTTCATCCCCAGGTTTCGATCCCGGATTTAATCCGAGATTAAACCTCAGATTAAATCCGAGTTTAAACCTCAGATTAAATCCGAGTTTAAACCTCAGATTAAATCCGAGTATATATTTCGCAGATATACAGCTAACAATTAATAAAAGTGACTATACTGTGGGGGAAAAACTATGACAACCGGGGAAGAACTATGATAACCGGGGGAGAAATGACTATGATAACCGGGGAAGAACTATGATAACCTCACTGTTATTGGTTGGATTGCAAAAAATACTACTTCATGGCACACTATATATTTTCATGATCCTCATCATATGATGACCCCGACTATGTCGGTGACGCGAGGACATATATGTATATGTCGTCATATGCGAAAAAAAAGACATATATACCTCATATATACCTAAAACCTCCGAATTCCAGGTTGACCCATACGGAATTTCCGGTGAAAAAAGTGTATATATGCGCATATATATACATCGTCGTTTCGCGTGTCGGCATCTTTAAAGCATCGTAATTCTTCGCCAGATCATCGCCTGTTAAATCTGAAAACGTCGCCGGAATGCTCATGTTAAGCTCTTCACAACTAAACCGTAATCGTCGTGGGTTCATTGGTTATTCTTACTGATTCTCTCTTTTTTATAGCTCGTCTCTTTACAAACTTGCGAAATCCTTTCATATCATCATCTGTCAAAATCGCACGGTCTGTATAGGTCTTTATATCATACCCTTGCAATCCAGTTATAACTGTTTGGTAATTGTAGCCCCACATTTTATGTAACTCTTTGTAAGTCTTCTTATCCAATCCACCGTTATATTCATCGTATGCGCAGTTAAACTCTTTCTCGTTCCCAAGAATATTGAAAAATACGACGAACTCCACATTACGACGAATGGTAGTAGAAATAGAGCATAAACGCTGAACGTTAAATATAACTGTAATACCATAATGGCGTCCACTCGTTACCAATTTAGATAACACAGCTGAATTATGCATATCCAGATTGGAACCTATCATATCGTCAAGTATGATGACTAAACTATTTCGCTTCTCATTGTTTTCAATTCGTCTCTTTTGCATGCTAATGAGTTTCACAACTACATTATCGTCCCATTCCTCATATATATTATCGGGGTGGGTAATATCTCTGAATTGACCAGTAAACGCAGTAGAACTAAATACTACAATCTGATCGATCTTATCCCGCAGTTCATAGAGTAGATACTTACAATAAGTTGTCTTACCAGAGTTGGAGCGTCCGGCAAGCAAAAAACGCGAAGGGAGTTTAGCTGTCCTTGCAGGGTCGAATTCGGGAATATCATCAAGATCGATCTCCATTACTACGTTGTCCGTTACAGTAATAAGATAAAAAACAAAATCATGCGCTAACCTATACGCAATTTGCAGGCTCCCTACTTTCCCCCGGCCCTCGAGTACCTTCATGTTCGCGCCCCCGCTGCTCGTAAATGCGCGAACGGGATCTTTGATGTACTTGTGACGGGGCTCCAGGAGATTTGGCAGGCGCGAAACTCGGACGTCCAAGCCTGGCAGCGCCGCTGTGGCCTCACGCGTCGGACTCTGACGGCGCCCCGACCCCCGCCAGCAACAGACCCGCGGCCCGCCGAAGAAGCCGCCGCGCCCGGGAGACACGCCCTCAGCCGGACCCGAACCCGCAGCCCGCACCCGTAGTGCTGGTCAGGAGTATTCCGGTACCCCCAAGCATACCGGAACGCGCCCGTCTCCAGCCGACGGCAGCGCCAGCGCGCGATGCGCACTCAGCAGTAGGCCGGTCGAGCACAGACCGTCCAGCTTGCCCGCCCTCCCCGCCCGACGCCCATGACCTGATGAATGTCGCCGCAGACAGCCCGCACAGCCCGCCCACGAACCTCAGAGCATCTTCGGATGTCTCACGTGCCTTAAGCCTGCAGTCGAGCGGCGCGCTCGCTCAGGACACGGCCTCTTGCCCGAATCGCCCGCACGAACCTCTCGCCCGAACCACTGGCAGGCATCGCCCGCTCTCTTCGCACACCCGACTACGCTTACATGTAAGATTACCACCGAGCGCGCCATCTCACCCCCGCCCGCGCAGCGCCGCGCAGGTCACGCGCAGGCACACGTCGTCGGCGCCAACGGTCACCTGGCGTCGAACCGCCGGAGCTGCCTCCAAACGCACCGGTAGGACGAGTAGAAGAGCCTGGACTAGTAGACGCATGCCGAGCCGTGCGAGAGACGCTGTGGGACGGTCCCGGCGAACGCAGGGGGGGTACAGACCACGCCCCTGGTCTCGTCTGCACGAGAGCAGCTCTAGCTTGGCACGCCTGGCACTGGCGTTCTCGCATACCAATCCCTTCCAAGCGCTCGCCGGCCTGCGGGACGACGAGATGTCTTCGGAAGGGGAAGGCGGGTCCGAGCAGCGCGGAGATCCACGCTCCCCGCCGCCGAATCAGCAAGGCAAACGTAGAGCAGCTGGACAACAGCCAGCAGCCCTCACGCCGGAAAGCCGATCGCGCACACTGCCCAACCGCCGCCGGGTCGATGGCGAGCAGGGCGCTCAAGGCGAGCAAGACCCGGACGTTGACGTAAGCCCTGAAAGCCAGTCCGTCTCGGTGCCCTCGCTCAACCGCTCCACGCAGAGCGACGGCCAGGAACGACTGCGACGCCGTCGGGCAGCTACCGAAGCCGAAGCCGGGCCATCGCACCGCGTGCGCACGCCCTCACAGGCCCTCCCATGCGTAAATACAGCACAGCTAACAGGCCCCCGGCCATCACAGGCTCCCGGTCAGTCCGGCCGATCGAGATCGCAGGAACCCGCGGGACCCCCAACCGCCGAGCAGCAGGTTCCTCACTTGACTTCCTGCCCCAAATCATCGCCCTCTGCTCACTGCCAGTCTCCGCAGAACGTGGCGCACCCGGATGCCGACTCCAGGAGGAACTCTCCAGGCCGCCCGGGCATAGTGGTACGCGCGCCGCGGCGCCCCTCTGCAGTCACAGCGCACCGCCAACACGCAACGCAGCAACGAGCGGCAATGGCGGCGCGCGGGCTCGGCGACCTAATAGCATCGCCGTTCCGCCGCGATCGCCAAGACGACCGGAACCGCGCCGACAGCCAATCGGGACGCAGCGGGCCCACCAGCCCCAGCTCCAGCTCGGAGAGCGAATCCAGCTCCAGCTCAGAGAGCAGCCCCCGCAGCCGACACTCAGTCAACAGCGGCCACGGCAATCGTGCAGGCGACGAGCATGGCGAGCGTGACGGAGAAGGCCGCCGCGAGCCCGAAGGCGAAGACGTACGCGGCGGCCCCGGAGGCGACGGACAAGGAGGGCCCGACGACGACGGGCGCCGCGAGCGGGCCGGCGAGGGGCGAGACGGGCGCGACGACGACGGGCGCCGCGGGCGAGCCGGCGAGGGCAAGGCGGGCGCGACGACGATGGGCGCCGCGGGCGCGACGGCCCGGGGCACGGCGGACGCGACGGCGGAGGGCGCGGCGGACTCAACGGCGAGGGGCGCGGAATGCCTGACGACGGCGGGCGCCGTGGGCGGCCGGCGAGGGGCGAGACGGGCGGGACGACGGGCGCCGCGGGCGCGATGGCGAGGAGCACGGCGGACGCGACGACGACAGGCGCCGCGGGCGGGACGGCCTAGGGCATGGCGGACGTGACGACGACGTACGCCGCGGGCGTGACGGAGGGGACACGGCGGGCGCGACGGCGGAGGGCGCGGCGGGCCCGACGACGAGGGGCGCGGAGGGCCTGACGACGGCGGACGCCGGGGGCGGGCCGGCGAGGGGCGGGATGGGCGCGACGACGGACGCCGCGGGCGCGACGGCGAGGGGCACGGCGGGCGCGACGGCGGAGGGCGCGGCGGGCCCGACGACGAGGGGCGCGGCGGGCCCGACGACGACGGGCGTCGTGGGCGGGCCGGCGAGGGGCGGGACGGACGCGACGACGGACGCCGCGGGCGCGACGGCGAGGGCACGGCGGGCGCGACGGCGGAGGGCGCGGCGGGCCCGGGGACGAACGTCGCGGGCCTGACGACGACGGACGCCGTGGGCGGGCCGGAGGGGATCGAGACGGGCGTGACGACGGGCGCCGCGGACGTGATGGCGAGGGGCTCGGCGGGCGCGACGACGACGGGCGCCACGGACGGGACGGCCCGGGGCAAGGCGGACGTGCCAATGACGGGCGCCGCGGGCGCGATGACGGCGGCGGACTCGGCGGACGTGGTCGTGGGGCGTCGGCGGCGGAGCCTGGCGCGGCCGGGGTGGGCATGGCGGCGGTGGCGGTGGCGGAGGCGGCGGTGGCGGCGGAGGACTTGGCGGGGGAGGCGGTGGAGGACGTGGGCGTGGGGGCTTCGGCGGCGGAGCCTGGCGCGGCCGGGGTGGGCACGGTGGCGGCGGCGGCGGTGGCGGCGGCGGAGGTGGCGGCGGACCCGGAGGGGGAGGCGGCAACGGAGCCGATGAGGACCGTGATGGCGACTTCGAACCGCTCCCGGGCGATGACCCGCGGGCCCCCGATGACCGCCTCCTGGAGGACTCTAACCGGCCGTCCAACTTCTTCCTAGCCCTCGGCAGCACGTCGTTCAGCCTGGAGGTCCAGCGCTACTGCCCGGAATTCAGGGTCGCCACCCGTGACGACCTGGAGACCGCTGCGAAGGCGAAGTTCCTCGGAGCAGTCGGCGAACGAATGCTCGAGGAGGTCCGGAACACGCTCGTCTCCAAGTACGACTCCTTCAGGGAGGCGCGGGACAACGGCAAGGCAATCCCCGACGACCTAGCAGCAATCCTCGAGCACCCCGAGCCCCTCCCCATCGCCGGCCCCTCCATCCGCTGCCTCACGTCGACGTCGGTGACCGGCCAGTGCGAGCAACTCTTCCCGGCGCTCCTCTTTCAGTACGAGGACATCGGCTCTATCCGGCGGGCGCACCGTCTCCTCGGCGGCCGCATCAAACTGGACTCCCTCGGCCCCAGACTGAGCAAGGCCCCGTTTACCGTCGCCTCTCACGTCGACACGGAGGCGCGCGGGAATGGCTTCCTTGCAGTCATGGTACCCCCGGACCCCCCCGAGCTCACCTTAACACGCCCGGCTGCTGACTCGCTTACCCAGATGGACCTGCCGTGGCGCAAGACTCGCCTCCCACCCTCGATCCGGAACCAGGCGGTGCGGCAACTCGCGGACGCTGTCTTCAAGAGCCAGCGCGAGACCAATCCGAACTTCGTCGTCCCCTCCAACCGACCCACGTCACTCGTCGCCGGATACGTGGAGTACGGCTACGGGACCCCGTACGGCGCCACCGGCCGCGTCGTCATGGAGAGCGCGCTCGCCCCTGCCCTCAGCTCCCTCCTCGTGAGCGGCTCCCGCCCCTCACCCTGCTCTCCTAATTCTCCCACGCCGCAGGCGAATCGTGGCTACGTCGTCGCCCAAGACCAAGGCAACGGCCAAGTCGCCACAATCCTCCGCATGCAGATGGCTGACGCACGGCTGAACTGGATCGCAACCTCGAACCATGTCGTCTTCGGAACCATCGTCATGGAGAATGCACACGAAGGCTGTGATGCCTGGGGGTACCAGCGCGTAGCCGCCCCCCCCACCGGCGCCTTCCCGTCCCTCGACACTATCCTCGCGCGCCACTACAAGGAGCTGCGCCACAACGGCCTCGTCGGCCTCCACATCCGCTCGGCCGGAGGATGGGCAAGTTCCCCCCCCCGTACCGCGGCCGTACCCCACAGTCACTCACTGCTGCCCCGCCCCGCCGGCGCCCAGATTGAAGGCATGTTCCACAAGTCCCTCTTCCCCGAGCCGGACCAGGAGGAGGATTACGCGGCATGGCGCGCCGAGCTCGGGTTCAACCCGAACCCGACACTCAGCAGATGGGCAGAGGCGACCGATGCCGCCCCGGTCAACGGCCAGCCCCGCCACGCGCGCGTCCTCCACCTCGTCGAGAACGGCCTAGTGGTACCAGCCTCCCCCCCCGACCCTATCCACCACCTCCCTCTCACAGCCCCCCCCCGTCACAGTTCGGAGTCGTCCAGTTCCCAGCTCAGAGCGGACACTACTGCCCGGCGCACCTCCTCCGCTCGATCGCCGGCGGTGGCCCCATCCAAGCCATCGCGGACCTCTCCGGCCTACACAGAGTTGTCAGGCCGGGCGGCGCCGCGGGCGGGGGTGGGGAGGCCGGCGCTGGAGGCGGCGGCAATGCCGGTGGCCAGCGGAACCGCACCAGCGGCATCATCGGCGAGGGGCGCCCTGACGCTGGCGGGCGGCCTGCACCCGGCCGCAACGGCGCGGTGGCAGCGCTCATCGGGGGAGGCCACCGGGGCGGATAAACTCCTACCCCCCCACCCACCCCCCTCCCCCCCCGTCCTCTCCCACCCCCCTCCTCCCTCCCCGCTCCCGACCTCACCCCCTCGCCTCCCAGCCCCCACTCCCTGACCCCCCTGCCGCCTCCTACCCTCGTCCCCCCCCCCTCTCCATCCCCCCGTAGCCCCTCCGTAGCAACGGTGCTCCCCCCGCACGTGCACCCTCCCCCCCCCCGCCGCCGGCCGCCCGTCAGGCCGGCGGCCCGACTAGGCTTGTCTACGGTTGCCCAGGCTCCCCTCGGGCGCGGCGAGATCTTGGTCGCCGGACCAGCCCCTGGACCTGGGATTGTCCTTTCATTTCTTGTCTAGTCGTAATGCACGGCCCCCGTGCGCTCCCCCCCAAGCCCAACGCCCGCCAGGAAAGAGAGACGGACCGCGGGGACTATACATATGACCAATAGAGTAAACACGGCGGGGGGGGCGCCACAGGGCCGGGCCGCGCCCCGGATAATTGACCTCTTCCCGACGGACCTCTTCACCCACGCAAAGCTCGGCGCGCGGCCGCGCACGCTGAAGCGCCAATTCGACGCTAAGCAGGCCTGGCGGATCGCCACCTGGAACGCACGGTCGTGCTCGAGCGTGAACCACGTCGGCCACCTGCAAAAGTACATGAAGGACTGGGGGATCAGCGTCATGGGCGTCCAATCACTTAACTGTACCGCCGCGGCAGCCCGAGCGATGAGGCAGGCCATCGACGCCGGCGTCATGCTGACCTCGGTCCACCCTAGCGCGCCCCGCCGCGCCGAGCCGATGAAGAAAAAGAAGAAGAAGAAGAAGAACGACCCCAAGGAGCCGTCTGCGCGCGGGTCAGGCGTTGCGCTGCTGCTGTCCGTGGACATGGCGAAGCACTGCTTCCGCACCTACTCAATGCCGGGGCGAGTCGTCGGGTGCGAGCTGCGCTTCGCGGACAACGTGCAGGTCTTCGTAGCGAGCGTGTACCTGCCGCCGGGAGAAAGCCGCACCTCAGCGAACACGGAGAGCGCCCGGATCATCGAGTACATGCGAAACAACATCCTCGCCGACTGGGCGGCCCGACACAAGGCGCACCTGTTCCTGCTCGGTGACTTCAACAGCTGTGTCTGCCCGGCGACCGGCCGGATCCGCAACGCGCGCTACGCCAGCTCACACGAACCGGAGCATCGATGGTGGAGAGAGCTTCTCAGCGAGAGCGCCTGGAACCTGCGCGACGCTGCGAAGCTGGCGGGCACGGACGATCAGATCACCTTCATCTTCCCCGACAAACAGCGCGGGCCGGACGAACCTGGGCCTGAGCCGCGAGGGATCACTGCGACGGGCCACCTGCGGACAGCTGCTCGGCTCGACTACATTCTCCAGTCCACGGCAGCCGGGGCCGGACTCCGGGCAGTTCAGGTATCCCCCGCCACGCGCCCTACGAGTCCGACCACTTCCCGGTACTCGCCGAGTACGACAGGCGCGGACTCGGCCTCCAGTTCTCGTCCGGCCGCCGCCCGCCCCCAGCGCCCGCCTAGGTTCCAGTACGGAAAGCAAGCCGCTCTGACGAAAGTTCGGTTCAAGGAGCTCCTGGAGGCCAGCCTGAGCCGGACCAGCCCCGGCGCCGAATGCGTGGCAGCAATCCTCGACGAAATCGAGCGGACGCCGCCGCGCCGCCGCAGCAGCGCCTGACCCGCCTCAGCGCCGCGCTCGACGGGGCGCTCGATCGAGTCAAGGAGATCGGCCAGTCCGCGGACTTCGGCATGTACACGCCCGCACGCAAGACCCAAAAGTTCTCTCGCAGGGGCCGGCCAGAGTCGGCGCTGCTCACGCGCGTGCAGGAACTCCGGCGCACCTGGGCGGCGGCGCGACACGGACCCGACTCCACGCCTCGCCGAGTGAGACACGCGCTATCGGACCTCCGCCTCGCCATCTCGAACCATAACCGTCGCATCTCGCAGCTCCCCGTGGAGAAACGGTCCGGCTATAGTCTCCTCCCGGCTCCACCCCCCTCTCCTCCTTTCTCAGCGCCGCAGCCCCGCTGGCTCGAGCACTACGATGTGTTCCTGGCATGGGTCTCGGCGCTCGACAAGAAGGTCGACCTGCACATCCGCGGCTTCGAGACCAAGCGCATCCTGGCGAGCCGCGAACGCACGCGCCGCATGTTCAAAGTTGACCTCGCGCAGCACCTCCGACTGGTCCTGGAAGCGCCGGCTCGCCGAGGTATCACATCTTTCTCGTTCTTCGATGGGCTCGAATACAAAGTGTATGACTCCGAAGAGCAAGTCTGTCCCTTTGCCCGCCAGCACATGCACGCCTGGACCAAGCGCAGAGCACCCCTAACGGCCCGCCTCGACCCGCTAGGTCTCCCGCTAAGCGAATGCGCCCGGGACCCCCGCCTCTGGCAGCGACTGCACGCGCCGCGGGACGACATAGATGCAGCCCTATTACACATAGTAAAATGCGGAGTTTTAACCCTCGGCTTATCTTAATTGATTTTGTTGATATATCTCGTATATTCTATTTCAATCAATCGATAATCTGTGTATATCTTATCGAATATTCATTTATTTCGATTATTTTGTATTCTTTTCGATATTTTATCGTAAATTTCTCTTATTTTCCGATTAGTCTTACTGAGTCTATCGATAATCTGTATATATTTCCGAATAATATAACTGAATCTCAATTAGATCTTGCCTCTGGTTAAAACTCCGCATTTTACTATGTGTGATTGGTCTAAAAGTTAATTGATTTAATCGATATTATATTCATGTACTTTCTCGATTAAATTTAATTAAATTTAATTCATTTAATCGGAAATATATCGCTAAACTCGATTAAGATCCATAAATGATTCATTTGTTTATATTAACAAATCGATCTCTTATTGAATCCAATCTTAATTATACATGAAAATGATATGTTATTATCATGTTTTAATTAGTCTAAGGGGGGACCCTTAGAAAATTGGGTGTCACAGGTGTCACAGGTGTCACAGGTCAATCCCAAACTTTTGATAGTTGATTTTTATATATGTGAAAACTTTGGGATAGACCTGTGACACCTGTGAACAACACCATTTATGGTAAGATCCTCTTTTATAATGAAAAACTCAGTAACAATAAGTAAGAAGTTTATCTATGTAATTCTACTTGAATAAACAAATGAAATAATCGAGTGTCACAGGTGTCACAGGTCCATCCCAAACTTTTGAAAATTTACTCTTTATAGGAGAAACTTTGGGATAGACCTGTGACACCTGTGACACATACCATATTCAGTAAGGACCTCATATATTGTTAAAATCTCAGTGTTAGTTGGTGTAGTTGATTCTAAAAATGCATTTTATACTCTGATTCATTGTTATTTCCTGTGAAATTTGAGTCAACTCAACCCACTTAGTCAACCCTTGCATTGAATTCGTAACAAAATCCATATACTATCGATTAATATGAGTCAACCTTGAGTCCACTTTAATTATAGGGGGAATCAAGGGGAGATGCTTACTAAATGCAGTGTTAGATTGATGGTTTCACAGGTGTAATCACGATTATCTATAAAGTAGATTTAGGTGGATTATTCGAGATCATACAGTCAGAGATGGTATACAGACTTTCAGACCACAAAAGAGACATATTCAGCCCCACAAACCCGGGCAAATCTACGATCCAGTTCGCGAAAGTAGCATAGATGTGTAGAGGATGCAAAGAGGATTCCGGCGATGGTCGCGGTTTTTAAAACGGATGAGTTGGTGAAGAGTTACAGCAGTTTGTATGCTTTTCTTGGATTTCTTGGGTTCCAATTGTAATTGTATTTGTTCCCCCGGTTGTAATGTGCGACGGGGGTATCGACTTATTACAATTCTTACAATAGTTACATTACAATTCTTACAATTCTTACAATTCTTACAATTCTTACAATTCTTACATTACAATTCTTACAATGTTTACAATTCTTACATTACAAATCTTGCATGACGTCACGACATATATACCGTGTATATACACATGACGTCACGACTTATATACACTATATATACCAAACCTCCGTATTCCCGGTTGACCAAGAAAAAAATGTTTGGAAAAAATAATTAAAAAATATATATACATATACATATATATAATCAAAAATCGGAAACAATTCCCTCTTTTTTCTACCGTAAAAACGCGCCCGTCACATCGACTCTCATAGTCGGAGCATTTATATATACCAGCGGATATATTCGTATATATCGCGTTCTCAGTGGGAAACCTATGTTTCACCAAGTCTACTATGGCAAGTGACTTTTGCATCTTCAAACTGTTATATCTCATCACCAGATCATCAAAACGCAACGTTCTGCATAGCGCTGTGAAGCGCTTGAAAAGATCTACAAGACTATGTGTATATCATATGCATATATGTATATCAGTCATACATATATTTGGAAAAAACGAGTTTTTGCCTAGCAAACTAGCTAGTTTTGGTCCTTTCTCTTAGTGTTCTCTGAGGTTTAGGGGCTGTATATGACTCCTTAGTAGTCTGAAAGTCATTATACCATCTCTGGCTATTCACTTCTGAAAGTTTCTGTGTTCCTGCTATAGTGAGCTTTTTGAGTTCCCTGTTAACTTTCCCAGCCTTCTCCTTCCTAGCCTCTATCAAAGGCTTAACTGGGACTTCATTAGCAGCTTCTATGCCTTCTCTCCTTATAGCAGCATCAACCCTAGCTTCCTCTTTAGCTTGCTCTAAGGCATCTACTGTAGGGGTTTCCAGATACTCAACTGCATTCACAGGCAACAGCTCATGGAAAGCAAACCTGTTATCTATGATCTCTCCAGTGGGACTCTTTAGCTTAAACTTAAAGCCTTCTCTACTATCAACAGTGTAAACCATCCTAGACCAATTGTTACCCTGTTTAGCAAAGGGGTTCTTCTCAACTTTCACTCTAACAAACATGCCAGGCTGCATGGTATCAAGATAAGCTATAGATTTCTTGAATCTTTCATCTTCTAATCCTACTATATACCTGTAATGCTCCTCTGTAGTTTCGCCTGGCTTCATCTTAGTAGCTGAGTGAACTGTATTATTGTAATTATATTCAATATCACCTAACACATCAAAGAATCTAGCTGTGTTATTGGCTATGCAGTAGTTTGTGATCAGTCTCTTAATCTGCTTGTTAAAGGCTTCAATTCGACCTTGGCTTCTGTGGTCTGCAGTTCCACTTACTTGGTGTTCTATGTATTTACTAGATAGATACTCCTGGAATATTCGATTTTGGAATTCACTCCCAGCATCTGATTGAACTTTTACTATGGGTCTTGCTACTCTCATCTCAAGCTGTTTAAATGCAGCTAATGTAGTGAGAGCTGATTTATCCCTTATAGGTATGATATACCCAGTTCTCAGTGTTGATTCCATTGCAGTCATAAAGGTATCATAGCCATTGTTTTGTTTCTTATAAGCTGGGAAAAAGAGCAAATCAATCACATAGGTATCAAGGGGTTGCCTTATTGGAACCATGGGATCTCTCTTCCTAGATATAGCAGGTGCATTGATCTGAACAACCTCTTGCTTTTTATAGAACTCTTGCAACTGCTTGTAGGATTCATCTGGTAACTCAGCCCTCATAGCTTGAAGCCCTTTGTAACCTGTTCTCACATCATAGAATCTCTTGGCAATCTTGCTGGTTTCTTTCACTGCAATAGCAACTGGGATCTCTACTGGGACAAGCTCTTTCATTTCAGACTTTTTGACAATTCGAGATTCCCCTTTTTCCTCCTTTGGAACTGTGATAGGCAGTAGGTTACCTTGTAGTTGCTCAGTGGTTCTCCTAACTATTCTTCCAGTTGCTGGCATCTCTTAATTAAAAGGAACAGAATTAATACCATCTGGTAAGATGTATCTCTTTGCATCAAAGCAGTTTAGGGCAACCCTTCTACTCACAGTATCTATTATTGTGTGATCTGCCCTTCTCTTCTGCTTTGCAGTCACAGTCTTGCTGATACCTGCAAATAAACACTCCTTAAAATCATTGAATTGGAGTTCCTCAGTGGAAGTCCCAGATAGCTTACTTCTCTCAATCTCAGCTGTTCTGAAACTGTAAACTTTAGCTCTCAGACCCACATACTCCAATATAGCAGAGCCAGGCATTTCATTTTTGTATTTACCTGGGGTCATTCTGTTAGGTCCTCCTAAGTCCAGATTAAAGGATATATTCTCTAGGTCCTTTTGAAGGGTTTTAGATTCAATATATAGACAAAAGGAATCAGTATCATGGAATAGTAACTTGGCTTTGGACCATTGAGACCTCACAGTATCATAGAAGAACTTGTAGTTATGCAGTTTGGCAGCATCCAAAACATAAGCCCCAATAGCAACTGGCTTATCTAGCTTCACATGTTTTGTGTAAAACTCAAAGGCAACTGCCCTTTCACTTATGGGACTTGTTGATTTCACTAAAGGAGAGGCTGCATATTTCATAAATAGCTTCTCAGTGTTGGCAATCTTTACCACAGATCGACCTCTACATGATTCAATGCATTTCCCATAGATTGAATTATTCATGAGCTTATAGAAATCAGCCTCGAATTTATTCACTGCTTTCCTTCTCATATCAGTGTTCAGCTCAATGTAGGGTTTCATTACAGGAGCCACAGTAAATGATAGGACCCTGTGAACCTTTTTAAGTTTCACACCTTTGGTCAGAATATACTGTAGAAGAGGCTCAGAAATTACATAGTTGGTCACAGAACCAAAGGTTGCAGTTAGCTTAGGGGTTTTATCAAGCTCTTCTCCTGAGAGATCTAATAGGCTCTTTTGATATTGTGATAATTCTGCATATTCTACTATTTTCTTGTTAATAATTAGAGGGAAATCACTGTGATCTAGAAATAGCCTAATTGGGTAATCCAGATCAACTTCCAGGAAACTGGATCTGTTATCTTGTGGGTTGAATTCGGTCTCCCATCTAAAATCACCAACTGGAATTGGCTGACTCAA
Source organism: Cyanophora paradoxa (assembly GCA_004431415.1). Taxonomy (NCBI): domain Eukaryota; class Glaucocystophyceae; order Cyanophorales; family Cyanophoraceae; genus Cyanophora; species Cyanophora paradoxa. The sequence goes on from QPMI01000150.1 coordinate 214,482, forward strand.
GCAGTAGCCATACAAGTTGTTAGCATCAAACAGCATTATATGGGAGTTCTCACCATCAGCCTCAGCATACCTACAAGGCATTGTTGCAAAGCCACCCCTGATTCCCCTCTCAACAAATTCGTATTGCTCTACATCACTTATAAGCTCTATTTTTGCCTTGGTGGTCCTTAACATAGCATCCCAAGATAACCCAGGTGCAGATACATAATGAACTGGGTCAAGTCCATATACTGAGTGTGAAAGCCTTCTAAATGCCTGGAATTTGTTCATTAACTCAGTCACATCAGCAGCTCCGAAATCCATGAAATTGCTTGCATCAATGAACTTGTAAAGACCCCATTGCAATGACAGGTATTGATCAAAGTTTTTCGAAAGGATTTCGATTCGCTTTTTATCACCCATGCCTGCTATTTTTCTGAAAATGAATGTCCCACAGTCATCCATTTGGTCAACAACCACTGCTACTTTTGTTTGCTTTGAGATTCTCCTATGTAGATTGCAGTTTCTGCATGCAGGAGCAATGTACTGACCTGTGTGGTGATCATGATCCCTGCATTTGAAGTTCTCCTTGGTGAACCTCTCACTGCAAAGGTAACAGTGTTTAGTAGCCCTGTAAACAGCCTTTTGCTCATCTGTGAGTTCATTCATGGGAATATTGGTAAACAGGAAGTCAATTAGCTCTCTTGCTTTGGACTCCAAGCATTCAAACAGACCTCCCATTGGATCCTGACCCTCAAATCGAAAATTTTGAACATCTGCCCCAGTGACTACTCTGAGGTTGACTGCTGAGACTTCTCTCTTGGATTTTGATGCATCTATGGGGATGCTTCTATGTTCAATCTTGCAGTAAACCACAACAGGAAGCCAAACAGTTTTCCTAAGGTTTTTCAGTCCAAACTCTATGGTGGTCTCAGGCTTAGGAGTGATTCCCTTTGAGAGTCTCCAATCAATGCATCTGTTTGAGTCCACATGAGCAGTGAGTTTAGCTTCAGACCTGAATCGAGATAAGCATGTATCACAGTAGTGTAACTTTTGATCCTTGGTTTTATCAAGGGCAACTCTGAGAAGTCTTGAAAGGGACATGATTGTAATATAGTGACCATTCCCTTCATCATCATGAATGAGCATGAGATTAATCTTTTGCTTTCTGCCTGGGTTGCTGGATTGATGCAGTGGATATATAACATCTCCATCCATTCCAAAGATGTTTATGCTAATGCCTGCATTTTGAGCTTCGAATTTATCAATGATTTCAGCATCACAAGGAACAGGGAATGGGATATTGTCGAAATTGAGAGCCAAAGGATTGTATGTGGTTGGTGAGTATTTCCATTTGCGATATTGTGTAAGCTCACTTCTCTTGTGGAATTTACATCTTTCCTATGGATCCATGCCAAAATGGCATTTTCGAAGCAAGAATCATCAATATTTCGAATATTCACTGTGGCTTTCTTAGCTGCAATTGATTCTGGTGTTTTAACATAGCAGCCACCAGTTGGGGCATAACTCATAATAGCAACTCTTAGCATTTCGATTCTCTCCAATCGATAGCTATCAACCACATTCATCTGCTCCTGACACATTTGGCTGCTTTATTCAGCTCAGTTCGAATATTTCTCGATTTAGTTAATACAAAATAATCGCTGTAAATGTATTTCGATATCCAAACCTGTGGATTGCTGACTTTAACGAACTTGCAGATAAACGACAAGCGAACTTTGATTGCCCTGAATTGATCCAGACTATCCCTTAAACGTTTTGGTAGAGAGGTTGCAATTCTATCTAAATATTCAATCACATCTACCACAACTTCCCTTCTGGCTCTGTATGTGAGCCAGCGATATAATTCATTCATGGCTGTGCCATCTTCTGCCTCTGGTTCTATTTGCCTCAGGCGATCCAGTTCATCAAGAGTCTCAACTTTATCATAGAGGTTATTGGCTTTTCTGGTTAATTTGGACAAAGTGGGTCTCCCCTTGAAATAAATCCGATTTCCCGGTCATATTCAGCCTCTGTAATTTCATGGCTGCATACAGTGTTCCCAGTAATCCCATGAGTTCCCATTTCTTTTCTCTAATAAGTCTGTTGCTAATTCGGGCATTGTTCCTAACTTGTTCCTAATAAAGGAGAGGTTTAAATGGGGATATTCCGAACACAAAATTTGATGAAAACTACTTAAAGAAATATCTTCTATATATATAAAAGGACAATGGCAGAGAAGAAATCGTATTGCCTGGAAAAGCTCAAAGCGGCTTTAATGTTGCTTTGTGGATCTGATAACTTCAATGATTATGTTGCTCTTGGAAGTAACAGAAACCGCTCCCTCTTTGGGCAAAGCTTGCAAAATATGGATTAAGTGACTATGACCTGCCTCCAGAGTCTGAGCATTGCGCCTGTGATCATCCAATTAAAGAGCAATGCTATATTCTGCATGTTAATAAAAAGATTGTGGTCATTGTTGGGAATTGCTGCATTTTACGATTTATTCCAAAGGGTGCCAGAGGTCAAGATATATGTGAAAGATGTGGAGATCGGCATAAAACCGAAAGGATAATTTCTGTAATAAGTGCAGAATCGCTTTAAAGCAAGAAGAACTGGAAAAAAAAAGAGAACTGAAAAACAAGAGGAAGCTCGAAAGAGGCAGCTTGAATTAGAAGAAAGAGAGCGAAGACAGAGAGAATTAGAACAAGAAAGAGCAAGGAATAAACATGCAGTTAATCTTTTCCTGATTTGGTGCAACCAATTTATTCCGAAAATGGATAATCTTCGCAGAGATGATATAGAGAGGTTCAGAGAGGGCAGATCTGCATTGATGAAATGTATGCAGAACTCAGTACAACAAATACATTGGTTGCTGGTTTCAGGTGCCATATCTCAAAAAGGATATTGCAAAGACTAGATTGCAGATGGAATAAGGACAAGAAAACATGGGAGACCTTGGAAATCGAACCATTTGTAGCATTGCTAGGTAAGCATTTCAAACTAATGTATATGAGCGATTTGGACAAAGAGGTTAGAGAACAAAAAATGATTTAAAGAATTCTCTATATATATTAGAGAGACAGAGGAAAAATGCCACTCAGTGAAGCCAGAAGAGAGCTATGAAGAGATATCAGCAAACTGAAAAAGGTAAGGCTCAAATCAAAAAGTTTAACGAAAAATAGCCACACAGCTAAGAGATCTATATAACAATGATGATACTTATAGAGCCATGAAAATAGCCAGTTCATGTCAGCGAAAGTATGCAGCCAATGCAGTCTGCTTTGTCAAGTATTTGTATGATGTCCCTTACTCAAATCGAGGGAGAAAATCGAAACATGTCTAAATTATTTTTCCCAGCATATTACTAGGCTGGGATATGCTGTTTATTCGCTGAAATACTACTTTATCGTTTTGTATCTGAACCACTCGATATATCATGTGGATAAATTCGTAGGATACTTTCTCGATTTCCAACAAAAAATGATTGGGGGACCCAAAACTACTTAAAGAAAAATCTCTATATATATAAAAGGACCCCGATCGCTGAAAATGAACGCCAAACAGACTAAATCGCTCAAATCGCTCGCTAACTGGCTCAGATCTGATGAGGATCTAGCCAAAAACATGATTATCCAGTGAAACCTGACAGCAAAGACCCTGTTTTCAAGCATAAGGAGGTGCTTGGTCCTGGGAAAAAGTATGAGGAAGCGCTGCAACTAATCAGTATGTATCTTGGGCATTCTGCTCTCAGACAACATGATGGTTATGACTTTGATGATGAGGAGGACTTTGAAGAAATTCCGAGATATGTTCCTGATGACTTTGATGCCAATCACCCATGGCAAAAACTAAAAAAGGCTATCATGTCTACTTCAAACGACCTGAGGAGTTCACTAAACTCAAATTACCGATAAGGCTCCAGGCTTTAAAGGCTTTGAAAAGGTTGACCTGAAAACAATCACTGGAACTGGAACTTCTGGATTAATTAATGTTTGTCCAGTGTCAACAAGACCTGGGTAATTGCTCCATGGGATGATACCTGTGATTTCAATGAGCCTACTGATGAGTTTAAAAAGTGGATTGCAGAGAACTATATCTATAAGAGTGAGTATACTGCTAGTGCTAGCTCAAATATGAACTGGAAAAGAGATTCTTAAAGAGCTGGTGGATATGGGCTTTATGCATCCCAATATAATCTCTAAAACTGAACTTGGCTTTAGCTTTGATGCTGCTAATAAGGGACTCAATTGCCCATGCTGCAATGGTTCCCATGAATCGAATAACTGGTATGTTATGAAAGCCAAAGGAGAAGATAAAAAGTATATTGTGTCCAGCTACAGTGGCAATTGCAAAAAACGATTTATCTTCATTGGAATGCAATCTGATATCTTCAATCTCATTGATAAATCCGCTGGTTCTGGAGGCGCTCATTATGATGTCAGTCTTGTGTGCAAAGAGGTCCTAACAACACACTTGGAGATACTCCAAAAAGTCATGGTTCAAACTCAATACTGATACTGGGATTTGGGAGCATGATGACACAAACCAAAAGATTTACCTAGATATTAGTTGCCTTGTTGTCCCTCAATACCTTGGCAGGCTGTGCATTATAGCCAAAGAGCTTTGAAGGATGAAGAGAATAGAACAGCTTTCGAGAGAAATCGAAAACATTAATTTCTATTGCCAAAAATCTTAAACAATCAGGATATCGCAAATCCCTCTGACTGATTTGCTCCTCTGCTCAATGATGATGAGTTCTATGAGAAGATTGATACAGTTCCATATGTTATTGGATTCGATAATGGTGTGTTGATCTGACAACTATGACTTTCAGAAAGGGTAAACTGGAAGATATGGTGAGCAAGAGTGTGGGTTATGATTATACTGACAATGTGGACCCAAGAAAGTGGAGCATCTCAACCAGATTTATAGAGAGATTGTAGATGATCCAGCAGAGCGAAACTATCTTCTGGCATCTATTGCCATTGCTTTGAGTGGATCAACAAAATCACAGAAGTTCTACATGTGGACTGGTGCTGGTGCTAATGGTAAATCACTTGTTCAGGAATACTGCAAACAGATATCTGGGGCTTATTACAGCCCTCTCGAAATATCCTATTGGACCAAACCTAAGAAGAACTCATCAGATGCTACCCCTGAACTTGCCAAACTCCTGGAAAGCGACTTGTATTCAGTAATGAGGC
>QPMI01000151.1:0-64749 GCA_004431415.1 Cyanophora paradoxa
CCAAGGCTGCCAAGACCCGAGGTCCTGGCTGCGGCCCGCCTCTGCGGCCTCATCCCTGGCGGCCCGCAGGCACCGTCCTACAACGCGGTCCCCCCGCCGTCGAACTCTGTACCCGTCGCTCCGGCGCAGCTACAAACCGCCCCTTGCAGGAACTGCGGCGAGCACGGCCACCACGCGTCGGCGTGCACGAAGCCGGTGCGCTGCTACAACTGCGGAGGGGAGGGTCACACGCAGAACCGCTGCCCCAGTGGCAAGCGCCAGCACGACGGCGGTCCCCCACACGGTCCGTCCCCGAAGCGTGGCCCCGATGGTGGTGCTGGCGGCGCAGGAGGCGGCGGCACCGTGGTGGCCATCGCGGCGGTGGCAGGGGCGGCTACCAGAGCGGCGGTGGAGGCGGCGGCCAAGGCGGGACGGGATCTAACGCCACCCTCCTCGGCAATCCCGCCCGAGCAGCCCGCTGGCCCCGATGAGCGCGCCCGACTGGCCCCTTGACGCGCCCCGTTGCGCGCCGCCGCTCTCCGACGCTCGACCGCTGGCCCGTTGTTGACGCGCCGTCTTCGCGCCCGGCTGGCCCCGTCACTGACGCGCTGCCTTCGCGCCCGACTGGCTCCGTTGCTGACGCGCCGTCTCCGCGCCCGACCGGCCCCATCGCTAACGCGCCGCCCCCGAACCCTCGCCCGACTGACCACGGAGACGCCGTGCAGTCCGGTGGTCCTGACTCGGGCCGGGAGACCGAGGCTACGACGGACAGCCTGGCCATGGTACCGATCGCTCCGGTGCAAACTGTCCCGATCACGCCGACGCAGCCCTCGCATCGGACATCGCGCACTTCGTTCGGGACGTCAACGCCACGACGGCACGCAGCCGGTAACGTCGCGGCGGAGAGGACGGCCCCCGTCCCGTCGCCATCCCGTCGCTGAACCCGCGTCGCCGTCCCCTCGTCGACTCACGCGACCGGCCCGTCGTCGCCGGCCCGTCTGACTTGTCGACAGAGATGGAAACGGGAAGCCGTACTGCGGCCGAGTCCCGTGTTTCCAATTCGGTGTGCGCAGCCCCGGCGGGCGTCACTGCCGGCAGTATCCGCGACCTCATCAACGCTGGCCTCCGCCGCACGACCACACTCGCATGTCCGCCGCCTTGGCTCCCGTCACGTCCAAGAAAACCCCGCTCTTCACTCGAAACTTTGGCCGTATGCACCGCCCGCGCCCGAACGCCATCAATCCGTCGCCCGCGTCGCAGTCACGAGGTCGCTCACCTTCGCGGCCGCCCCCTCGGCGAAGAGCACGAACTCCGACGCTGACTCTGTGCGGGAGCCGAAGACCCGGACGTACTGCGCCCTGGGGACCCCGTCACAGAGTCGCCGATGGACACTGCACTCGGCCCGCTAACCTCCAAATCGAGCACCGACTCCCCCGCAGCCACCTCGCAGCAGGAGGGAACGTCTCGAAGGAAGTGGGCGGCCGAACCCGAACTACAAGGCCCCGCCGCCAAGATGCCCGAAATCGACTCGCTACCGGCGGTCGAGGGCTGCGAGTCCTTGGTACCCCTTTGCACTGACTGGCTCGACAACGTTGCTTACAACATGCACACTCGCCGTGTTAACAACCGCATGCACGTCGACGGCATCCAGTGCACTGACTGGCTTCGTGATGGCATCCCTTCGAGCGACCAGCGCCAGATCCACGCGCGTACCATCCTTTACTGCCCGCCCTCCAGATGCTCACGACGTACCTCGAGCCGAAGGGCCCCGGTGTCTGCTGGCTCGCGTCCGCAACGCTATCGATGCGGAAGGCGACTCGGAGGAGGCGCGCGCGCACCGCTTCCCCAAGCCCCACGACAACATGTACCCCGTCTTCACGCAGGCCTCCAATTACCGTACCGCGGTATTCACGGAGGATGCGCACATGCCTCGCCGTCGGGACCTGTCTTTCGCCAACGAGACGTGTGCTGACTGCCACCCCCATGTCGTCGGCCGCCAGGAGAATGGTACCCTTGTTGCCCGCCCCATTCCCTCGGCACACCGTCGTGACGCGCCCAATGACGGACTTCGTACTGCTCACTCCGCGCTCATCGCTGCGCTTGAAAGCCTCCCTACGTCGCACCCCGTTCGTGACCCGACCAGGGAGATGGAGTTCTTTGTGATCGCCCGCGACATCTCCGGACACGCGAAGAACGGGCGGTTCCCGATCCGCCGGCGCTCGACGTGAACCCCGGCATCCCGTGCGCTGACGCACTCACGCTCACCACAGCACCCGCATTGGCACTTGCTGGCGACCCGCCCGCTCATCAACCCGAAAGCCACAGTGAGCACAAGCGTCTGAATGCGGCCGTCACACGCATCATTGCAGACACGGCCACTGAGGATGACGTGACAACGTTGCGCACGTGGATCGCAATCGCCCGTGAGACGACGACTATCGCGGCAATTAACACTAACATCTCGAACACCAACGAGCAGCTTCGCCGCCCTACCGGGGCTGAGGGCGAGCAGCTGTTACACTTGGTTGAAATGGCAGCGATGGCCATCACGAACACGGGCGCCCCGCCGCCTCGCACGCGGCAGGCTGCGGCCAACCACGTCACGAGTGTACTGCGTAAGGAGCTCGAGGCATTCGATGTTGACACTACGGTTCAGGCAATCGTCAACGCTCTGTGCGCCCGTCGTGTCTTCACTTCACCGACGGCGCCATGGACACAACCGACGCGCCGCCTGCACCTACGACAACGCTGACGCTCCCAGGAGTGCTGTCGTCGAGTCCCTCCTGAACCGTGTCAAGACGTCCTTCACGACGCGCGTAACCGCAGCCCAACATTCATGCGCCCCAACCGACGAACGGCCGCTGTCAATTACGTTGAGAGCACACTCCGCACGTACCTCCGTGGCTACGACGTCGAGTCTACGATCCTACTTCTCGTCTACATTCTCGAGCGCGAGGTGAGCTACGTTCGCCTCAGGCCCTGACGCGACTTCGGCAAAGGCTGCTGACGCCTACGCTCGTTTCGTCGCGGCAAACGCTCCGACCGACCCCGTCGCCGGACCCAGCTCTGTCGCGACGGCAGAGGGCCTCGCCCTGAGGACAAGACGCCAATCGTCCCGCCGACCACGCCCACTCCACCCGCGCCCGCCGTACTGCGGCCCAAGGCGTCGGAGGACAGGGCTGACAATGACCCCATCAACCGCAACCGAAGTTGCGCGAGATGCTGATGGACATTGCGGAAGACTCGATCACGCTCATCGCTCGTCGCCACCAGGCAGCGGGAGGTATGAGCGCGAGGGTGGAGACCGCGTCTTCGCCTCTCGCACGGTCGAGAAGATCATGGTCAGTGTTGGGGACAGCAAATTCTTCTCTTCCTGTCGCCAGTCGACATGCCTGCACCGTGCCACACGTGCAGCATCGGCCCGATGGCTCACCCGTCATCGTGAACCACCGGCTCCGTGCATCAGTGATCAGCATTGCGCACCGCTACTACGAGTACATCGACTCGACCACGGGCAACACGGTGACAATGACTAACGTCGAGCTTCAGGAGCACTGCCGCCTCTGCACAACGCCGCCGTACATGGAGTTCGTCCGCAATTGCCCCGTACCGTCGCCAACCTCACGCCAGCGCACGCCGTACCCGAGTACTCTGCGACCTGACGATGCACCGGCGGACATCACGCTCGACGCTCTGTACGGAGTGACGATGGAAATGAAGACGCTCTTCCTGCGGATTATCGGTCTGTTAATGGATATCACCCCACAGGGAACGACGTCTTGACGGGGAACGACGACTGGCCTCGGGTCGCTGACATCTTCCTTAACGTCGACGTCGGCCCCTTCACCGTCCGCGCCAGCACCCTCCGGCCTGGCGTTCGCGACGCGAGTACTGGACCGATAGGCACTCGGCCAATCATTCTCGCCCCGGAGTTGTCAACACCTCTGGGCAGGACACGTCCCGACTCGCGCGAACGACTGTGAACGCGTCGCTTCCCGTCTGCTTGTCGGCACCGGCGTTCTACCATGCTCACGCGTTAATGCACCCCGTCGATGAGCCGAACACGCGCCTCGCCCGACACCAACTGATCTTCTGCCCTACCCGGTGCCTGAGACCACGGTCGCTGCAGCTGGGGAGTGAGCCGCAGTTGGCGTCGATTTACGTCGCTGCCGTTCTACACGACTGGCCGGCTCGACAGCGGGACAAGATTAAGCCGCATCTCACTCTCCGAACCAACGACGTCGACATGGAGTACTTGCGACTCGCCGCCGAGAACGCGCGACTTCGGGACCCGACGCAGTTTTCGGCGAGGTACCTCGAGTCCACAACGTGTTGACAGACATCCTTCGTCGCCGCACGCCTGGAACGCCGTCCCCGACCACTCCGCCCGACAAGCACGCGCAGCTGCTGGCCGACGAACAGCTCGCACGTGAACTGCAGGCTCGCCTCGACGCCGAAGCTGCCAAGGGAGAGGACCGGTGCAGGCCGCGGCGCAAGCCCCCTACTTGCAGGCTGCAATCGGTGGTATTGCTCGTGCCGCACCATGGACGCCCGTCGCCGTACTGCGGCAGCACAGGCTCCACCGCGCCAATCGGCGAGGCACGGGGAACGGTCAGGGGCCGCGCCGCGCGCTCCCGATTCATACCAGCCGGCCCCAGACCCCGGGCAACCCTCACTACCACGACGACGACATGACGTGCCCAACGGCACCGGTGACACCGCCGACCGACGCCCCGGAGCCCCCGGCCCCGCGGAACGACCCACCCCCTGCGCCCGAGGTGACGGCCTCGTCGACGGACACTCCGGACGCCCAGCCCGTTGCACCCGCGACGACGACTCCGGACGCCCAGCCCGTTGCACCCGTGACGACGACTCCGGTGGCCCCGACGCCCGCTCTCGAGACGCGGTCTCGTCGACGGCCGCTCGAGATGCTTCGCCCATCGCACCGGCGATGGCGACCTCGCTGACGACCCCGCACAGCGTCCCGTCCCCACGGCCGTGGCTGCGGTCTCGACGGCCCCGTCGCCTGCGCCTGAGCTACTGGCCCCGTCCGACGCCCCGCCAGCCCGGCCACGACTGTGACGGCGGCCCCGCCGCAGAGCCCGCCCAACCCCCGATGCTGCCGATCCCGTCACTTCACCCGACTACACTGCACCGACCGACGCGTCGATGCCTGACTCGACGACTGCCGACTCGTCGGGCACTGAGAGGACCGAGGACGTGCCCATGGGCGACCCGCGCGTTTCGAGGGGGATCATCGTCGACACGCCGACCTTGCCGAGCCCTCACGACGACCGTGACAGTCCTCCTGACACCGACGAAGACATGTCCAGCGACTCGGAGCCCGAGATCAAGGACGTGGCCGCCGACCTTGGACACCGCCACGCCTGGACGATCCTTCGCCTCAAGCCCGTGGTGCACAACCAGCTGCGTGCGTACCTGGACACGCCGCGACGCTTCATGGTCACAACGACGACGACGGATTGGCGCAAGACCCCTGAGACGCCGACCCTCTTCGCCGCCAGCGAGCTCACGAGCTGCATGCACCTCGCAGCTGCCCGCAGCAACACGCCTACTGGGCAACCGTTGCTGGGTACTCGCCCGAGTGACCAGGCTCACTACCTCCTTCAACATCTGACCGAATTCCGCTCCGTCATCCACGTCATCATGCGCCTCGCGCGGGCTCAGCCCTTCGCGCCTGGGGAGACGGCGACCACGTGGCCTCACCCGAACGACCGCTCGCCGATGTCCTCGGACGGCCAGAGATGCTGGAGCTGTTTGGTTTGACACCGACAGAGTTCACTCTTGTACACCAGTCCAAGACTCCAGTCGTACCGTGCATCCTTCAGGTGGCTGTCAACCTTGCCCGCAATCTCCGGACGCTGCACTACGACGTGGAGATGACGGAGAGCGATGAACGGTTCTTGAACTTCGACAAGATCACGAACACGGCGACGCGCCTTGCAACAATCAGGCAACTGGTCCAAACTGTCAAGTTCACGGCCCCGCTCACAGGACCTGACGACATCTATCTGTCTACGCTTCGACACGGTTCACCGCCGCCCGACATCGCCTTGTCGATGCGTTCGACGGCCCTGGCGCGGGCGTGGGACATCGCTGCATACTTCGACCATTACAAGTGGGACGAGACGCGCGACCGCTACGGGGATAGCCGATTTGCTCACCTCTACGACGTTCGTGACCCAGCACCGAGCTCCGACCGTCCATGGCCGACGAGTCACGCGCCGTTGCTGTCAATGCTCACCGAGCAAGTCGAGAACGTACTCCGCCTCGTCAACATCACAGCCGACGTCGAGGGCCCCGGCAACTTCCTGCGCCGTTACTACACGTCCCGTTTCAACCCGAAATCCGACGCGAACCCGGCTACGAACCTGCGGGCGACCGCCGAGCTCGCGGAGGAGATCCGGCTGAACAGCCAGTTAGCAGTGGTCGCGGCACGCGATGTCCATCGTCTGCGCACGCCCCCCGTCAGCGAGTCCGACCTACACCACTGTCTTCGGCACGGACTGTCCCGTCACCGCTCCGGCGTCCTCCCCTCAAATTTCACGAACGTCGTCGCCGCGTCTGTCACGGAGACGACTGCGCTGGCAAGGCTCGCCGAGCTACATGACACCACCGTTGTCGCGATGTCAATCACTACGTTCATGCACAAGCGTCAACTCGCCAAGAAGGGCAAACCGATCCGTCTCGAATCGCGACTGCACGCCCCCGTCTTCACCCCGAAGCAGCCCGAGCCAGCTGTCGAGCTCTATTACAACTCTGACCGTTACATAATGGTGCACCCTGAAGAGGCGGCGCTCCTGGCGTGCAAAACTGCGTGGCGCTCCCATATCCTCCAGCTGACTCTCGAGGCCATGCGTCGCGCGTACAAGCTCGAGACGGAGTCAAGCACTCGTACTGCGAGCAAGCTTGCTTTCGGCCTCGTCGCTCGACTCGACACTGCACTTAGCAAGGCTACGACCACCCAGCGCTTGGCGGTAACACGGGCCTTCCTCCTGGACGCCGAGCATCGATTGAATCTGTTCTACTGCATGCTTTACCCGCGCTACCGCGATCACCTACTCCCTGTCCTCCCCAGTCCGATGGTACCCGTCACCGACCCTCTCGCCGTCCCGGTCCCACGGCCCCTGAGCGCGACGTTGACGAGTACGGATACCTGACACAGTGGACGTCGACGGCATCGACATCTTGCCTCGCGTTCCTGACTGGGATTCCCTCGTTGGACTTGTCGACGACATGAGCAAGGACACTTTCTGGAACTCCAACACGTACTTCGGGCTTCGCGCCCGCGCTATGGTCTACGGAACAGAGCGCAAGCGCCCCCGCGAGAAGCGACCGAATGACGAGAAGTTGCAGAAGAAGGAGCGCAAGGCCGCCCGGCTCACTCCCGAGGAGGTCGACTCCATCATCTCCAGAATTTTGAGCGAACTCCACACTGTTCCTTTCAAGGAGGTGCTACTCTCGGAGAACGCTGACATTCCTGACGTCTATTTCTGGGCCTTCCTCAACGAGGAATGGGCGAAGGGCTTCACGGTCGTCGACGGCGCTGGCTACCAGCACGGAGTGTGGCCGGATCTGAGCGGCGTGATGGTCCGACGGGAACCGCGACCTGATTCGACGGAGAACGAGCGCGACACGTTCTATGCGGGTTTTGGACGGCGCAACAATCACATCAACGGGGAATTATTCGCCCAAACGATCAACGACTGGTACCCAATCCGTCTCCACAATCCTCGCCCCCACTCCCGTACGGCATGCGCACATACAGCCCCGAGGAGACGCGAGCTGGAGGTGACTTCCTACCTCTGGATACTGATCCGGGACGGGATACCTCCTATCACATCTTCATGACACCGCTTCTCTTCACGAACACGGACTTCCTGGCCACAGCGTACTGCAAAACGATCCAGGAACATGGGCGACACGCGCCCCACATCTTCGCCGTCGCGGCTCACATCCTCGGAGGCCCAGCCCGTTCGGACAGACGGCTGATCTGACCGAGGAGCTCACTGTGGAGGACGGGCACAGACCGGAGGAGCTCCCGGAGCCGCCGCCGGTCGAAGAGCTGGAGGGAATCCCGACTCGGGACCCACCCCCAGTTCATCCCGCCACCACGACAAAGAAGTACATGCACGTCCTAGGTGAGGTCCACATGCCATACGTGCTACTCGGCGACTCTGTCTTGAGGCATTTCTCCGGCGCGTCCCGTACATGCGCCCATTCCTCATGAAGATGCACGTACGCTGGTCGAACTTCTCGCGAGCACTCAGTCGTGTCCTACGCTACGGCGTCGGCCCGGCACCTACCCGTACCGCGCCGGTGCTCCCGGCCATGGCGAACTCAGCCAGCACAACCGCGCGGGCCTGCCCTTCCGATCGTTCCTGATCACGGCCGCCGACGAGTTCCACCCGGCCAACAAGTATGCCGACTACTTCGACTGCATCTACGACGAGGACAACCACGCGCACCTCCGTGACTCCGCTTCACGTCAAGATGTCGAACGATGCTTCTACGAGATTGCCATGCCCGACGACCTCAACGCGCCGCCCATGACTCTTACGCCGGCCAATGCTGACCTGTGCGGCCCTCGAATCGTCCGATTCACGCACGTTGCACCGGCCGGACCCAGCCGCGGTGCCCCCAACACGATCCAGAACCGCTCGCACATCACTATCTTCGACGCGAACAACCGGAACACCTGGCAGCAGATCATCGCGGGCACGAGGAAACCCCAAACGAGGCGGCGGGCCGCACCCGTGCGGCCCCGACCCCAAGTACTTCCCGGTGTCCGTCAATGACTACACTGGCCCTGGGGGCGTCGTCGTGTCTCTGCGTCGTCGCGGGCCCACGGGCACCGCGCCTGCAACGCCCCCGTCGTCCACCAGGTCCTGGGGTTCCCGCTTTCGGTACACACTTGGGTGTACGGAATCGCAGCGTACCTGGCGGCGGCAGTCAAGCTGCACGGTGCCTTGTCGTTCTTCCTCGAGCCCCTACCGGGGAACTCGGGAACATCATCATCGACTACGTTCGTAGCCACGAGGATGAGCTGCACTTCCGCTTCACGGCTTCAGGCGAAGTGGCGCGCAGTGCCAAACTCGACAAATGGTACGAGGTCGAGTACCCTGACTGCGAACGCGTCGACCCGGCACATTTAATCACAGCCTTCGAATCCCTACTGCACAAGGCAACCAACGACTGGTTGGCGGTCCAGATCAAGCACGAGACACCCCGGCGGCTCGCGAAGATGTCGACATGGATCGAAACCACTGCTGGCCCGTAGCATTCCGACTCCCGGATGGAGTCATCAACGCACTCAACGCCCAAGTCCGGGGCGCTGACTTCGATCCCACGAACGATCCGTCACACCCGCATCGTCCCAGTGTCTATGACGTCAACGCGAGCGCAGTGCGCAACGCTATTATGGATTTCGAACAGCGATACGCCGACATACACGAGCAATTCCGTCACGCCGAATATGGCAACTTCACATTCGATCCATTCTACAATGAATTCGGCGCCGCCATCTTCAGTCGCGAACCGCAGGCGCGGGCGCTACTCCACGGTTGGTTGGAACAATTCGTTTACAATCACGCCACCGTCGACGCGGCGACGAGGCGGCCCATCACGTTCACTAGCCGCGAAGCCTACCGGGCGGTACAGATCGTCGACGTCCTCCCCTGCGTCACTCCCTGGGCGATCCGGACAACGACAGCCTCCTTCGTCAGATCCCCCACATTTACATTGGTCACGGCCCCCACGGCGCGCCTGTCGACCCGTACGAAGGCCGCACGCGCTTCACTAACATCATGAACTACATCACTACGACGAAGGCAGAGGAGTCGCGCGCGTACATTTGGGACCCGCGCCTCGACGGCAAGATCAAGCTCGTGGGCACGGACGAGTACATTCGTCGGAACCCTGGGATTGCGCGCAAGCCCTTTGTCCGACCCTTCGTCGTCTGGTCGACCGACTTCAAGGATCTGCGCACCAACGAGCCGACGGGACTGGCACGCTTCGGTCACATCCAGGGTGTTGTCTTCAAGCCATCTGGCAGTAACAGGCCTCCGCGTCGTAGTCCTACGGGGACCGAGACGACGGGAACCTCTGACGGCGACGACTCCAGCTCGGACAGTGGTGGCTCCACCGCCGAGTCCGTAGCTCCATCGGAGACCCCGTCGGCCGGGACGCCGAGCCTAGCCTCGCGCGTGCAGTCGTCCGCGTTCGCCCCCCACGGCCTCCTTGGACCGCTCACACGGCAGCACACGTACACGATCGCATACAACGACCTCACTAATCCCAGGACGTCGACGGATCTCACGATGGGCTGCTGGCTCCTCTACTCTGGACGGGGACCGGACTACGAGCGGATCACGTCCGCGCGATACCGTGCCTTCGAGGACCCTGAATTCGCTGCCAGTTATCACTTGTACGACTGGTCGCCGCTTCAGCGGTCTCACCAACTCAACGCCCACGCAATCCTGGAGACGCTCCACGAGATCGAGAACTTTCGGTGGGATTTCACAACCTCTCAGGGCCTGTCAGCCGACCTCGCTTTCACTCGCGCCTTGTTCACTCGGGCGGCCTTCATCCTCAATTCAATCGGCCTCGCGGCGTGGGACGTGGTCCTCCACAATGACTTCCGTAGTCATGACGCTCAACGGACACGTTTCTACGAGCGGCACGTACTCCAACGCGACACGCGCCTCCGCCACGCTTGGCCCCAACTCGTCAAATATCTCCGGGCGTCTCTCTCGCGCCACCGCGAAGCCATCCCGTTCCGATCCCCCGGAGAGCCTGGCTACCGGCCGGCTGAACGACGGGATGGCGCAGCGGGGACCGAAGTTGACGCGATCAACGAGATTCACTATGGCTGGCCCAGCAACCGCCACCTCAACAAGCTCGCAAACGCCGACTGCAAGCCCATCCTTGGCGTCGGATACTTTTCAGCCACAATGCGCAATCACCGGCCCCCGCTGCGTCTGTCGGCAGCTCCCTGCAGGGCACGCCCATTCGCCGCGACGGACGTCCTCATGAACGTGCACAGGCGGACAACCACGCGGAAGCGACCTCGCCTCAAGCGGACGGCACCGCTCCCGCCAGCCAGCGTCATCTCCGGTTCGACACCGTGCACACCGTATGAGCAGAGCTACCTCGCCTCGCTTCGCGTCTGCGCGGCACGCATGTTGGGATTTGACGACGTCGAGGACCCCCTTGACGTTCCCCTCTTCGGCGACGGCGGCCCGTCAGTACCACACCCCATTGCGCGAATGACGGACACGAACCGCACGCTCAGAGAGCGCATCAACGACGGCCGAATCTGCGTCAACTTGCACATCGCCGCTATCGATCACCGACGACAAGTCCTTCAATACCTCCTCACCAAGGCATTGGTGGATACAGGAGCCGCTGCGGACGTACTCGACGGCAGTATCGCCGACAAACTGCCAGGCCTTCGCTACAGCAACGCTCCGCGCGTGCACCTCACCGGCTTTGGAACGGACATGACTGCCTATGCGCGCATCGCATTCATTGCAATTAAGGTTGGTCCGGTCACAATTCCGCGGAAGGTCCTCGTCGTCGCGCCTGGTCTCATGGGCAACACTCCAATGCTACTCGGCCTCACAACGCTGGTGGCGCTCAACGCTCACATCGTGCTCGACCCAGCAAATTGGGGAATGACGATCACGTCGCCTGACTCCTCGGATGGCGAACGATTCCACGTCCCTTTTCGGCTGCGGGCCAGCACGACGGCGGCGTTCTGGTCCGATTGGCGAAGGACATCACTGTACGGCCGGGTGAATCGCTCGTTCGATGTTACATGCCACAAACGACTTCGAACACGACTCTCGGCGCACCGGAAGTCCTCCTCACTCCGCCACCACTCCTCCTCGACGACGACGGCTTCGACGGAGCCGACGAAGTCGAATTCTTGGTGCCATACCAAATTCACCGCAACCCAGCACACGGCACGTTTTTCGTGCAGATCTGCAACCCTCACAGGCGGCCTGTCCGCCTGCGAGCCGGAACTGTGATTGCGGAGACTGAATTCGGGACTTGGCCGGAGTCCGAATTCCGTCCACACGAGAATGTCGAGACCTACCCCAAGGGGTGTTACAGCTCCTGGACACCTCAACAACAACTGACATTCCCGATCTCTTCCGTAGCCGCGCAAATCTATGAGAACTTCAAGCCTGTTGTCGTACCCCGACGCTCGCAACCACGGCGCTACATCTCCCGAGCCCGACGCCTCTACCCGGAGGTCTACCACCGACGACCGCCCGAACCCAACTGCAAGGAGGGCGAGGCGGCGCATGTTGGCTCCGTCGATGCTGCTGCCGACATCCCGCTATCCCACGAGGCCAGCGAGCGTCTCATGTCGTACGTCGCACGTGTCGTCACCCCTTACACTGCTCGAACCGGCGATCACTTCAACGACAAGGAGCTCATGGAGCTGGCCAGTTTCTTCGAGCCTCACTTCGCCCGCTTCGACTCCGAGCCGATGCTGGTTGGCCCCGCAGTCGGCCCCACGGTGCCCATCGCGTCCGTCAATGCCGACGCTCGAATGGAGCCCCCGTCGAGTGACACTGCGCCTCCTACAAAGCCATCGCCCGAGACCATCAAGGCGATGGTGGACGCCCTGTTGAAACCATCGGAGTCGAACCCCGACGCCCTTCCCGAGGATCGCACTCAACTCCAGAACCTTCTCACGCAACGCCAGCACTGCTTCGCCCAGAACATCAATCCACGCGAGCTCCTGAAGTACAAGCACAGCATCCGACTTCTGCCCGGCGTCCCCGCCAAGCACCTCCCGCTGTACACCGTCCCTCGCCGGCTCTCTCCGCCTGCGGAGAAGGCTGCGAAGGCGGAAATCGAGAAGCTGCTACGCGACGGTCTCATCGAGCCTTCGCAAGCTGGTTTCGGCAGCCCCGTGGTGCTGGCACCGAAGAAGGATGGCACGATGCGATTCTGCGTCGACTACAGGAAGCTCAATTCCCTCACGGAACGTGATGTCTTCCCGTTGCCACGCATTGAGGACCAATTGGAGCGCCTACAGGGTGCGTCCACGTTCTCGACTGGCGACGCAACGTCGGGTTTCTGGCAGTTGGAACTCGACGAGGAGTCACGTGACCTGACGACATTCATCGTCCCCTGGGGAATGTACAGGTGGAAAGTGACCCCTTTTGGTATCACGAACGGCCCAGCGGCGTTCTGTCGAGCCGTGACGTCAATTTTGGGCAACCTTTTGTCCACCTGCGTCGTGGCGTACGTCGATGACCTCACGGTCCACTCGCCGAACGTCAAACAACACCTTCTCGACCTGGAGGCCTTCTTCGCTGCGATCGACCGCGGTAACCTCAAACTCAAGCCCAGCAAATGTCGTTTCATGGTGCGGGAAGTCGAGCTGCTCGGATTCCGTGTCAGCAGCGACGGCATTCGCATGGACCCCAAGAAGGTTGAGATCATCTCCAAGATCACGGCGAACGAACTCCAGACTGTCGAGCAACTCCGCAGTTTCCTCGGCCTCACGGGCTTCTACCGGCGCTTCGTACAGAGTTACGCGCGACGGGAACTTTCCCTGCGAGACCTCCTCACGGACGCACTACGAGCCGACCGGCTCAACTTGGTGTGGAATGACGAGGCTCTCGCTGCGTTGGACGACCTCAAGAAGGCGATGTGCGAGGACATTGTGCTGATGCTGCCCGACTTCACGAAGCCGTTCATCATTTACACGGACTGGAGCAAACGGGCCATGGGAGCGGTGCTCATGCAGGAGGACAAGGACGGCCGCGAGCGCCCGATCGCATTCATCAGTCGTACTCTGACAAACATGGAGCGCAAGTACCAATCACCAACGGAGGGCGAATGCATTGCGGTACTCTGGGCGGTTAAGGTCTGGCACCACTACTTCGTCTGCGGCCACCCGTTCACGATCCGCACGGATCATTCGGCGTTGCAATGGTTGAAGACACAGGAGCTGGCGAACAACAAGACGCTTGGGCGCGCGGCCATCGCCCTCAACCACTACAACTACACTATCGAGTACCGCAACGGGCGGTCGAACGTCGTTGCGGACTGCTGCTCTCGCCTTGCGGAGACACACGCAGTGTACAAGCCTGGCGGCGCTGACGGCACTGACATCACGACTTCGATACCAGACGGCGCTCACGGGTTCGGTGTGCCCGATGCGGGAGACTACGACGATCCACGCGAACTCTACCGCGTCGCCATCCACCGCACCTCCTCGGCCCTGCAACATACTCTGGACGGGCCGGCGTGGATCCCTACTGGGGATAGACGCCGCGCCACCACGCGACCCGAGCACCTTGCCCCGGCGCCACCGCGCCGAGACCGCGACGACCCTCAGACTTCACGGCGACGTCCAAGGTCGTTGACGCCCGACACTCAGCGAGTGCGTGACATCGTCGAGAACGGCGGCCTGGAAGACGTGGAGTCCCAGATCACGCTGGAACGGCTCCACGAGAACGGCGCCCTCTCTGCCCCCGACGTCGTACCCATGGAAGTTGACACGCCTGCACCGGCCGCAGCGGCAGACGAGGCGGGCGCGACGGCCCCTCCTGCACGGCGACGCCGCGGGGTGACGAACCTCGAGCATACACTCGACGGCGCGGCCTGGCTACCGGCCGAGGGTCGCCGCCGCCGACTTCAAGTTCGAGGACAGGAGAGCTCCGCTGACGGGCTTCAAGCTCGAGGACGGGAGAGCTCGGCCCGGAGGCCTCGGTCTCAGTCACCGGAAGGAGGGGGAGGGGGTACAGACGAGGAGAGCGAGCCGTCAAGACGGAGCACGGCTTGGAGTGTCCCGCGCCAATACCAGCGACGGCTTGAAAAGGACTACGCTGACCGCCTCGCCAGTGATCGCGACAGACGTTCGCGTGCGGCCCGAGATCTGCACGAAGCCTCGCGGGAGAGGACGGCGACGACGCTCGAACGGCGACGCCAACTGGCAGAGATGGGCCGTACCCCGTCTGAGATCGACGCGCTCGTACCCCTGCCCTCTGTTCGGAACCGAACCCCGGAGGAGCGGCGCAGACGGCGACAATCCCGCAAGGCGCTGAACGCCAAGGCATGCCCCGTACCGCGGGTGAAGCCTCCCAAGGGCAAGAATTCACGGCAGTCTCGATATGCCATTGCGCCCCCGTCGCATCTCGACGTTGCTGACGAGGAAGAGTACATGCACTTCCTGCAGCAAGAACGTGACCTCGGTCGTCCGCGACCTGATCCCACTTCTAGCAGCGCTATCGCCCCGCTGGACGAAGGTGAAGGCGCCCAGAATGAGCCGACACACGTTCGCTTGCCGCGTGGCACCGTTGTCATGGACACCTGGAGCGAGGGCCCCCGCCCCCTCGTTGACGTTCCTCCGCCACCGACGATCCGTGAACTTGTTTCCGATGGGACCGCGGTCATCATGGCTCAGGCTCGTGACCCTCTTTGCCAGATGGTGTTCGCACTTCTTCGCGAGAAGGAGAACCTGGCGCGCTGTCACTCCCACTACACTGCTGGTGAACGTGACCCGGAGGTGCTTGGGAGCTGCATTCTCTGCAAGTCTGCACGCGATCGCTTCGCTCGTGAAGCTACTCAGTACACGATCGATGAGCAAGATACCGTACTGCGGTTGCCCTTGCTCCCCACTATGCGGCCTCAGATCGTTGTACCCCAGAGTGGCGGGAGAAGATTGTTCACGCTTACCACGATGACTGGGCTCACCGTGGTGCCCCCATTGTTGCTCGGCGCATCGCCTCACGGTTTTGGTGGCCGGGCATGACGACTGCTGTCCATCGCTACGTGAAGACGTGCCGACACTGTCAGTTTGCCAAGGCTCACAAGAAGCCGAAGTCACAATTCACTGTGATCGAGTCTGAGCATCCTGGCGACTTGCGTCAAGCCGATCACTTCCCTATGGCGCCCTCTGAGAACGGTCGACTTCACCGTTTCACACTTGTGCACATTGACGTCGACGCTTTTACCAAGTACCCTGAGATTTTGATGCTGACGGAGGCTGATGGTCGTGCCTGTGAGTGGGCTGCACAAACTGTGTACGCGAATCACGGCCCTTGCAAGCGGTATCTCACGGATAACGCCAAGGTCTTCACGCCTACTAGTCTCTGGGGCAAATTCTGGACTCGCCAGGGTACTCGGTTGATTTACGCTCCCACGTCCCACCAGTCCACGAACGGCGGTGCTGAGCGGCTTGGTGGCATTTACAAGCGCTTGGTGTATGCTCTTTGCGATGAGAACGGGGAGGACAATTCCCATTGGCCTTTCTATCATTATCGCGTGCTCTTCGCTCTCCGGACCACGATTCACGCTGCCACTGGTTTTTCACCCGCCGCTCTGCACTTTGGACGAGAATTGATGTTGCCTGGCGATCTTCGTCTCGACCTCACCCTGCGCGAACCTCACGAAGATCCCGTTTCTCTCTACGATTACGCTTTGTCGGTCGCTCGAGCCGCCCGCGACCAAATCTCTGCCGTCCGAGAACACCGCAAACTTTACAACAAGAAGTTGCTTCGCTATGGCACTGGCCGTGAGCCGCATCGTGTTTTCAAGCCTGGTGACAAAGTGTTGTGCTGGATTATCAGCGCGAAGACCAGTAACGTCAAGCGCACTGGGCCTCGCAATGGTTGGACTGGCCCTTACACTGTCACTGAGGTTCACTCTCACGGTCTTTTGTACACTGTCCGAGGCGATGACACTTCACTGGTGTATCGCTCGCGCGAGGTTCTCATGCACGTTGATCTCATGATCGCTTTTCACGAGCGTCCTGCCAATGTTCTCGCTCCCCGCAAAGCCGGTCGCCCTCGCAAGGCCCCCGTGCCTGTGCCGCCCGATCATGAGGTCCCCGTGCCTCCGCCACCTGCCGTTGATCCCGATTCACTTTCCGATGATGACACGACGGATGACGAGTCTTGAATCACAGCCCGTACTGCGGTTTACCGGATTCACTTCCGTTGTCGATGACGTGCCCTTCACTGGGATGTGGCTTGCGAGTTTCGGGAATTCTCTCTTGGCGCTGGGTCAGCGGCTGATCACTGCTGCCTGGTTTGCCCTCAACCAAATGCGCAGCTCTACATCTCTTCTGATCCAGCCGCGTGGAAGCGTCTGTGAGGACCTGGAGAGCTGTTGCCGATAGGGTTTCCTAGCCGTTAGTGCTTCGTTTGCACTTCGTTCGCAGTAGTACCGTGACTTGACCCGCGGCTTCTCGCGATTTCCTGAGTCACTGTACCCCTGTACGAAGATGCGACCCTAGCTACTTTTTCTGACTCTAGCTTGATACTTTCCGGTAGCCGTGTCCTAGGGTACACAGTAGTCTGTGATTAGCAGCTTTCTCTTGCAACGTGACAGCCTGCTCGCCTGCTGCTGGTACGCTACGGGAAGGTTGCTAAGGTCTACTGGGACGTATAAAACCTCCTAAAACACTCCTCCCGGACTCGTGGTCGTACCCGTCGCCGGCTTGCCGAGCCTACGGCTCCTTCTACTTCCCCCCGGCGGTTTGCCGGGCCGGACCCTCCGGCCTTTGTTCTTGATACCGGACTGCCGCCTTTGCCTTCGTCTTCTGCTTCGCTGGTCGCGATCGTATCCCGCCGGCGCCGGCGTACTTCTTCGTCTTCTAGTTTAGTTCGGTCTGGTTCGGATTCTGATCGTAGTGTTGATGCTAGAGTTAGTTTCAATACTAGCTATAGTCCTCGTGCTCGACCTGTTGTTCGCCGTCGTTTGCAGTTCGATTGCCCGCCTCGAGCCCGGCCGGCTTTAGTGATTCCTTTGACTGTCCTTTTGCCTGCTCTTGATCCGCCTGCTCCGCCTCCTGTGTCCTCCTCGACCTCGTGCCGTAGCTCTGCCCTTTCGCATCGTCCTGCTTCGCCTCCGCCTCCATGTCGTCTTGTTGTTCCTCTTACTTGTCTTCTTCCTGTTATTTATCTTTCTCAATTTTGTCCCCCGCTTCTTAGTGATGTAATTCCTTCTGATATTGATGGTATCTCTAGCTCTGGCTCTTCTTCGTGTCAGTTATCCTCTGTCCCTAGATCTGCTCGATTTATCGTCTCTTCTCGCTATCGATCTGTCTCGAGCTCTGTGTCTTTCCTTTTTTATTGTCGATTTTGGCTCTTTGTCTTATCTTTCTTCGTGCTCTTGTCTTAGTTTTTTTGCTTTTTTGTCTTTATGCCCCCTGGGCAGCCCCCGCAGTGCTGGTGTCTAGAGACTGTGGCCGGTAATTCACCAAAAAAAAAACCGCGGCACTAATTATAACGCCGCCAGCTGGCGCCGCCGCGGCCCGCCGGCCGCCGCCGCGTTATGCTGGTAAACGGTTGCGATCAAGATTTCGCTTACCAAAAAAAAGATCTCTATATACTATATAGCTGCAATATTTTCCATACATAAATCATTGAAATCTAACGACTAACCGCAGGACTTGCGCGCAGGCTCGCGGCGGCCACTGCAGCTGCAGTTCCAGTTCCGCAGCGCCCGTCCCCCCGCGCCCCTTGTCCCCGTGCGCGCGCTCCACGCCCGCACGCCGTCCCCCGATGTGTGCGCTCCCCGCGCCGCGCTCCCTCCGCGGCCCCCCGCGCCCCGGCTCTGATGCCCCCCGCGGGCCCCACCGGTCCGCCGCGCCCCTTGCCCATCCTCAAGCCCCCCCGCCGCGCTCCTCGCCTTCCCCCCCCGCCCTCGGTGCGCGCCCGGCGACCTTCAAAATCCAATCCATCAATCGATGCGCTTCCGGCTCTATAGCTAGATCTGCTCGCTTTTGTGGATACCCATGATATTTACCGGCCATGCATGTGGCGAGTAGTGGTGCTTTTCGAATCTGACCGGGCCGCGGCCGGGCCGGCACCCGCGCCGGGCGATCGCAGCTGCCGCACACGCTGAAGCTGGACGACCACTTCGACTGCGGCGAGCTGCGCCGCCTCGCCGACGCCGGCAGCGCCGTGCGGCCCGGCCCGCCCCTAAATATGATGCTTATGCTTGCATGCGCAGCCATAATACGATGCTTATAATTATTATGCTTGCAGCTATATATAGTACGATAGGCTCTCTAAATACAAAGCCTGCGCCGCGCGACCCGCCCCGCGAGCCATGCAGATGGCTAGCGCACATAGGCAGCCCCTTTGGTGCTGCAGCTGGTGCCCAGTGACTGTGGCTAGCGCTGGTGCCGACACGCGGCTCGGCGCACGCGCGCGCAGGTGGCGGCGCGGCTGCTGGTCTGCCGGCGCCACTGGGACGCCGGGTTCGCCCTCTGGCACGCCGGCCGCATCGCCGAGGCGGTGCGCTGGGTTAATGTTGGGAGCTGGATCAGAGCTGCAGCAGCTGTGCAGGAGACCTAGGCTTAGGCCTAGGGGCCACCCTCGCTGATTGTGATCGCGATTGCCGGGCCGGCAGGTGCCGCACATGGCGTGCGAATTAAAACCTGCGCCGAGCGGCCCGCCCCGCCCCTTAATATGATGCTTATAGTTAAAGCTATGCTATGATAGGCTATGCAGCTGCGCATGCGCAGGAGATACTCTAAATTAAACCTCGCTGATAGCGATACTGATTGCCGGGCCGGCAGGTGCCGCACATGGCGTACGCGGTGAAGCGCGAGAGCTGCGTGGCCGTCGTCCCCCAGCCCCTCGAGGGGCGCCTCCTCGTCCGCCCGCGGCCGCCCCCTAAAGTTAATTAGAGAGAAGGAAGTTAAATTAGCGCTCCTACCTAAGGCTCCTACCTGGTCCGCGAGTATTATTTATGTATCGAGGGCCGCCTCCTCGTCCGCCCGCCCGCCCCCTTTCTTGATATCGATAAATATATCCACTTGAACGTTATAATTAGCTTCTCCTCGTCGTTATAATACGTTATAATAACTTGAGGGCGCCTCCTGGTCCGCCCGCCCGCCCCTCCCGCCCGCCCGCCCGCCCCGCCCCCTTAAGCTCTCTTGATATGCGTCCACTTGAACGTTGACTTCCGCCCGCCCCTATCGCCCGCCCGCCCGCCCGCCCCGCCCCTTAAGCTCTCTTGATATGCGTCCACTTGAACGTTGACTTCCGCCCGCCCCCTATCGCCCGCCCGCCCGCCCGCCCCGCCCCTTAAGCTCTCTTGATATGCATCCACTTGAACGTTGACTTCCGCCCGCCCCCGCCCCCCCCCGCCCCCCCCCCTATTCACTCAACCTTCTCGTGATCATGATCGATTCTCGCTTCTGTTGTTCGCGCAGTCGGAGGTGCGCGGCTTCGCGAGGGAGAACCCGAACGACCCCGACGCCGTCGCTCTCCTCTGCTGCCTCGTGCGCCCCGGCCCCGCCCTCCGGTCTATAATTAGACGCACAACCTCGTGGTCGGCTGCCTCGTACGCCCCGCTTCGATCTATATTTAGATGCACAATGCATTTTTTCCTTCCGGAAAGCGCCCGCGCCCGTGCACGTCGGCAGCCACCTGGTCATCTCGCTCCGATCGGCGCCTCGAGACGGCTCACGGCGCGCGGCCGCGTGCGCAGGACCCGCGGAGCCGGAGCGCGCCGCTGGTGGCGGCGCAGGCGCGGCGCGCCCTCGCCCTCGCCCCGACGACTGGGCCCTCCACTCGTCCGTCCGGGCCCCGAGCCCCCGCCCCGCCCCGCGGCCCCGCCCCGCCCCGCCCGCCCCGCCCCGCCCCGCCCCGAGAGAATTTTGAGAGAGGCGCCCGGCGCGGGGCCGCGGTCGCGGCTGACCGCCCGCCCGCCCTCCGGATCCGCGGCGCGCGCAGGCTGGCGGCGAGCCTGGTGGTCTTCGCTCAGGTCCGTGCCCGCTCGATCGCTCGCGAGCTCTCCAGGGCAGCCGCGTCTCGCTCTAAATCTCTAGATCTGCTGCCTTCCTCGTATGAAATGATGTTTTACTTAAAGAGACGACGTCATCGAAATCGACGATGCT
Source organism: Cyanophora paradoxa (assembly GCA_004431415.1). Taxonomy (NCBI): domain Eukaryota; class Glaucocystophyceae; order Cyanophorales; family Cyanophoraceae; genus Cyanophora; species Cyanophora paradoxa. The sequence continues at coordinate 20,885 of QPMI01000151.1, forward strand.
TTCAATAAGAAGGGGCCAGCGCCCGCGCCTGACAGCAGGGCCGCGCAGGACTTTGCGGAGGCGGCGCGGCTCCTGCGGCGCGCCCTCGCGCTCCTCGGCGGCCCCGGGCCCCGAGGCCGACGCCCCCACCGCCCGCCCCTCCTCTTCTTCCTCGGCTCCGCGTGCGCCCCACAAATATTAATGACCACAACTTTATAGCTGCAAATTAGCTGCGTGTACAATATCCCCCTAGGTCCCAATCAGGCAATACCTTGACCTGTGAGATTATAATAAGCTAGCGAAGAAGAGCTAAGCGGCCTTGAAGAAGAACTAAGCCCGTGCCCAACTTGAACGAGATACACGAGTTCTAATCACGCGTGTTTCGCGATCGCAGGGAGTCGCGGGTGCCGGGGCGGCGGGCCGAGGGCATCGCCGCCCTCGAGTCGTACGTCGCCGTCGCCTCCCCGACGACCGGTGCGCCCTTATATTTGATTGTAAGCTAAAGAAAGCTTGAGGGTCATTGACGCTCTAAAGAAAGCCTCAGTTCGAGAAATCAGAGGGCTAGGGAATTTATAATATATAACGTTAACATGAATTCCTTGGCGCAGGGAGTTTGCGGAGGGGCACTTCCAGCTCGCGTACCACTGCATGCAGGAGGCGAGATCTAGATGCCGCCTCCGATGCCGCTTCTTCTTCTTATTTCGAGGGTCGGCATCGCTGATCCGCTGTTGAACGTTGACAGGGGCGCCCCGCGGACGCCGTCCGTTGGTACGAGAAGGGGCTGGTGAGCCCCGCCCTCGACACTGACTTCCTTATATACATAATTTGTTATCCTATGCAACCTTCCCTTATGATAACTTATATAATGGAGCTGGTGAGCCCGGGCATGGCCCCCGGGCATAATCCTTGAGCTTTGCGGCTGGCGTATACAATCGCCTTCAGCTTTGTCCTCGGCGGTCCCAATCGCCTTGAGCCTTAATTTTATGCCCGCCCGTCCTGGGACTATGTCTAGACCAGGCCCAGGCCCTTATGTTATGTGATTAATAAGCTCTTATAATTCAATTATGCCCGGCCGGCCCGCCTGATCTTCAGCTTATGTTATGTGATTCTCGCAGGAGGCGGAGCGGGGCGTGCTGCGCGTCTTCTCCGCGGCCGGCCTCTGCGACTCGCGCTTCAAGGCGACCCTCCAGGGCGCTCTCGCCGGCCTCCGCGCCCAGGCGAGGGCGGGCGCGGGCGGACGCCGCAGCGCGGCCGCCAACGCCACCGGCGCCACCGCCGGCGCCGGCGGTGGCGCCGCGGGCCAGGATGAGCGCCCTCGCGCCCAGGCGAGGGCGGCCCGTGGCCGGGATCGTGATCAAGATCAGCACCAGGCGAGCGCGAGCGGACGCCGCAGCGCGGCCGCCGCCAGCGCCGGCGGCGGCGCCGCCGCCGCGGCCCAGGATCAGGATCGTGATCAAGGGAACTGCGAGCGCGCCGACGCCCAGGCGGGCGTGCAGGCGTCCGCCCACCGCAGCGCGCCCGCGGGCCATGATGATCAGGACCCGGACGAGGGGAACTGCGCGGCCTGCGGCGCCATCGGCTCCTCGCTCCGCTGCGGCCGCTGCCGGTGCGCGCTCGCTAAATCTTGGCCATGGGTCTGATTGGTATTAATATTGCGTGCGACAAACCTTCGACTCAGATCGGAGTTCTACTGCTCGCCGGACTGTCAGCGCGCGCACTGGCGGGAGCACAAGGCGGCTTGCCGCCCCGCCGCTTACTAAGATAAGATTGCTTACAAATTGAGGTCTCTAGGAGAAACTTTGAAAGCACATCGATATGAATATCCTCGATCCCTCTTTACGTGCACTCTATTTTCTGGTGGCCTTGATACTTTAAACTCGGAAATTTAACGGACATCTGTTTTTATTCAAGGCGCGCGGGGGCGCCCGCCGGATGGGCTTCAATCCGGGGGCTGCACCGGTACCCGGGGCCGTGTCGACGAGGAGGGGGCGGCGGCGTGGCTAGCGCTGTCGGCGGGGCGCTGGCCATGGGGGCCGCGGGCGTGGGGGCGGCCAACGAGGGGGTGGGCCGGGGGGGGGGGGGGGGGGGGGGGGAGGATGCTCGCCGGTATCCCCGTGGGCGGGGGGGGGGGGGGGGGGCGCTCCTGGCGGAGGGGGGAGGAGGCGACGTCGAGGCGCGCGCGCCCTTCCACGGAGGTCGGAATTCGAACCGTGAAACAGGCCGTACTCTTCTACGACGCCTTCGAATTCTTTTACGGCGTTCATTGCGGGGTGCAACTCGAGCAACCGGTCTGACTACGATTTAAACGCGGCATGCGCACTGGTGCGTGCGCTAGCGGGGCGCTAATAAATAGTTCAGAACAGGATCTGGTTTCGAGCCATGATCATCGGATCATGATAGCTTTCATGATCAATTGCCGACCGCGAGCTCGAGTCATGCGCTGTGCTTCTATCGCAGGTGGACTGCTCAAGCCTTTTCAAGCTTAAGCCATTAGTATTCCTCTTCTTTCCTGGCTTTGATTTGCCTAAATTAAGCTTCTTTCCTGGCTTTAATTCGCCTAAATTAAGATAGCTGATTCGCGTATCATGCATATCTCGCGATTAGTCGCGGAGTGAAATAAAAAGCCGTCTAGAGAAGGCCGCAGTTGCAGTTGGCCAGTGATGTAGTGGCGAGCAGTACCTTAATTAAGTGATTAATTTTATTTGCTGATATACATGTTCATATGTACGGCGAAAACGAAAAGCGAAAGATCTTATATTATCGATATCTCACTCACTGTGGCGAGCGCTTGCTGCTGAATTCGAATATAAGGATTATGCTTGCAATGGTATTCTACCTGCAATCAAAGCTGATCATGAATTGCAGGGCTGCCTCACAGCAGCTGGGGCCGGGAGAGCGCCGCGTTGGCAATCGCAAGAGCGGAAGCAAAGGCAACAGCCGCGCTCCAGATTGAAGACGCTTCTGCGCCTGCAGCTGCGGAGCTTGAGACAAAAGGCCTGCGCTCGGAAATATAACAACCATCAATTGCAACTCGACGACGAGTCGACGACACGGGATCAATATTTCATCGGCGTTTAAATTATTCTGATCGAGAACGGACGCACACGGACGCGATCGTCGACGTCGGGGTCCACTGGAAGGCCTGCGTGCAGGAATTCGAAAGAAATGATTAATGTTCGGGTCACCGGCGGGAATTCGAAGGGTCCAGAATCGAATACGATCTCGCGATAAAATGGCTCAGAAATTCGCGCACGTTCTGGAGGGTGAACGCCTGCGCGCGCGAGTTTGAAGTGAGCACCCAAGTGCAACCCGGTCCGTCATCCAAATTATAAAGCGGACAACACTTTTCGCGCAAGAAAGCGGATTATAAAAAGGATTATAAGGCGCCAAATTATAAAGCGGATTATATTATTAAAGTTCGAAGGAAGCGCAAGTGCAACCCGGTCCGTCATCCAAATCATAAAGCGGATAACACTCTTTTCAATTACTCAAACGTGCTCACCTGAAAGGCGTCGTTGACGCTCTTGATCTGGATGCCGTAGCCAGTCCCCTGGGAGAATTGGAGGAGGCTGCGCGCCGTCTGCCGGTTGCAGTTCGCCGAGAAGGGGGGGACGCCTGCGCACATACGGATTACATATTATATATATATAATTTAAGATGGCGTGAAACTTGCGAAGTTGAAGCATCGAAATCGATCTCGCAAATTCAAAATCAAGCTTTTGTGCGCACGGAAGGTGATTTGGGTCGAAGAAAAGATGCGGGGGTTGAGGGCGGGGCAGCTCAGGCCGGACGACGCGAGGATCAAGATCTCGATAGGCTCCCCGGCAGGGAAGTTTTCACCGAACAAACTCACTTCTCCGCCCGTCTGCAGAAATAGAAATCGAATTGATTACGTATGCGAGCTTAGCCATCGGATCGTTTTCCGAAGTTAATTAAACAGCGGGGCGATATCGATGCGCACGGGAGGGGCCTGGATGACGGGGCGCGTGAGGCGTGCCGAATTCGTCGCATCGAACTCGAGGGTGACCCCGGGAAGGCCCGTGTTCACGCCTTGCACGATGATCCTCGTGATGTTGAGCGTCTGCGTGCGGGTTCCACGCGTACGTCAGCATGCGCAAAGCAGAACAACATCGACATGTACACATAAGGCTTCCGATGATCACGAAAAGTTGAGTAAATTCCATGAGCATGAATTCGAACCTTGTGAATTGCGGGCGGCGCCGGCTTAGCTGTCGGGGTGGGAGTTGGTGCAGAGGGCGACGTGGTCGGGGTTGTTATTGGGGCCGCGTCAGGGCTTGAGGTTGGGGTCACAACGGCGGCCGTGGAGAGCGACGGGCTGGGGCTAGCACTGGGCGACGGGCTAGCGCTGGGCGGCGGGCTAGCGCTGGGCGAGGGGCTTGCGCTGGGCGACGGGCTTGCGCTGGGCGACGGGCTAGCGCTGGGGCTGGGCGAGGGAGACGGGGAGGGCGAGGGAGAGGAAAGACTGATAGGCGTAGGGGGAGGTTTGGGAGGGGCCACGCAGACGTTGCTGGAATTGATGTTTGGCGACTGGCAATCGCAGAGAGGCTTGCCGTCTTGGGAGACGATGGGGCTGTTTGGAGAGCATGCGGGGCGCACGCAGAGATTTCCACTGTATATCAGAGGAGAGTCGCAGACGCATAGAAGCTTGCCTTCACCGCTGAAGATAGAGTCGTTGGGAGAGCATAATCCGATAGGAACCTTGCTGTTCTTGCAGAGGAAACAGGCAATTGCAGATAGGGGTGCCGGTTTCGCTGTTGAAGACAGGGGCGTTTAGAGAGCATGTTTGGACACAGTAGTTGTTTCCATCGGTGTGCACAACGAACGTAGTTGTTTCCCCGAGGTCGCCGGCGCCGGCTTGGCAGCAGCATGTGCCGTCGGCACGCTGTCCAGTCTTGCAAGGGGCAAGACCTTCGCCGCAGCCAGGATATCTGTGGGAGATCGACTTCGCACTGACGTAATTGTGATCGAACTTGCGCGTGCGGGGTGCACGCGCACGGTCTGCACCTGCAGCTGCCAAGGCGGATTCGGATTGAAATTCGTTCATGTATATATGTGCGGGCGCTGATCATGAATTGATCATGACGCACGTGCAAAAGGCTGTACAAGTGTAGAACTAGTGCGTAGGCTTGAGGCTGCCGGTGCGGAGAATTCGACGCCCACGCGCTCTGAAATGTCCGAGTATACGAAGCTATAGTTGGTGCATTTCGGGTGCTGGAACCAGTGGAACGACGCCTCAGACGCGTTCGCGACTGAGGCGCTGGCCGTAGCAAGGAAAAGCAGGCCGAAACAGGCGAACGCCGCGACACCCCACGCACACGAACGCGTGCGGTCCATCATGTTGCAGATTGTGCTGCCGCAGCGCTCCGCGGCGGCTGCAGCTGCGCGTACTAGCTATATATAAAGCGCTAGATCGCCTGCTGCCAAGTTGCCGCAGTGCCACGTGCGCGCGCACGGTGCCGCACTGCAGCCGCAGTGCGCATGCTTCGATTCTGCTTCCGAACTTCGCGTAAGTTCGATCGCGATCTAGATCTGCAGGGGCCAGGGGGCCACGGGCCACGGCGCGGGCTAGCCCGGCGGCCGCTGAGCGCTACCGTGGCCTACTAAGTAGTAGATCACTGCAGCTGATGAGTCTAACTTGAAAAGAGTCTACAGTCAATATATATATATAATATACGTACGTATACCAGGCCCGGCGGCGGGCCGGCGCCCGGCGCCGGTTAGTGCGGCCACCGTGGCCGCACCGTGGCACTGCGCCGCCGCTCATAAACTTAGTAAATCATGATCCAGGGCATTGATCATTGCCAGCAAGTTGAAAATTGCAGGCTCGAGCTCATATGCATGCACTGCCATGCAGCAGCTGCGCGCAGCAGCAGATAGCCTGCAGGCTGCAGCCTCAGCCAGCCTGCAGGCGCCAGGCGGTGGCAGGCTGGCAGCCTGCAGCTGGCAGGCGCGCAGCTCATGATCAGCGGCTGGCGCCGGCTGCCACTGCCTGCCGGCCACTGGCAGCCACTGCCAGCCAGTGCCAGGGCGCGGACTCGCCGAGTCGCAAGTTCTCGCAACGTCGAGTCGTCGTCGACGTTGCGACTCGACGTACTAGTACTCGGCGAGCCTCGGAGCCGGCCGCGGCGAGCGCTCGCCGACTCGGCGAGCGCACAAGTTATTAACTATTAATAATGATTCTTATAAAGACCCTTTTTTGGGGTTTATTATTAATTCCATCACTGCGAGTGACCCGTCACTGGGCCGTCAGTGCCCGTCACTGGCCCGTCAGTGCCGTCAGCCGAGTCGATCGCGACTCGCGAGCTCGGAGCTCGAGGCTCGAGCTCGAATTACGAGATTCACGACTCACGGGCTTGCGATTCAAGTAACTTGACAAGCGACTCAAGTTGCGACTTGACCATGAATCCGAGATTCAGGAGTCAGGACACAGTGCACGTGACTCAGTGACTCAGTAATCATTGCGACTCGCGATCGATATCGCGAGACGCGATCGTGCATATGAAACGCGTATATTCACTGTATATACTTGAATATATACTCTGCGAAGCGGCAGTACTAGCTAGCAGAGTACCAGTATCAGTATTCGCTTCGGCGCCGGCAGTACTCTGACTAGCTACTCTGACAGTAACAGAGTCTGACTAGCTACGTATACTCTGACTGAGACTGACTCTGACTAGCCGCCGAGTCAAGCGTTCAACGGTCAACGTTTAACGTTAACCGTTGAACACACGTGCCGGTTTGAACACTTGCCAATTGCAAAAAGCTGCCAAGTTAACAGACGAACTGGGTACACGAGAGCGCCCCCTGAACATGAGGAAACAGACGAACGTGCCCCCTAAAGATGAACAGGCTCCGGCCCGGCCGCGCACGTACCGTCGTCGGTCCGTCGAACGTCCGGTCGGGCCGGCGGGTCGGCCCGGGCGACCGCGCGGGCCGGCGGGCCAAGCGTTCCGAAGTTCAGGCCCTGTCCAGCGGCTCATGCTCACCGATCGCCGCGCGACTCGCGAGGCCCGCGCGCGAAGCGCTGATCATGACTCAGTGAAGCTAGGCCAAGCCGCTGAGCTTAAGTTGGCCAACTGCAAGCCTTGAAGCTATTAACTAGTAAGAGGGACCGATCGCGACCGGCGACGATACCTAGATATTGATCTAGATATATAGAGCTGCAAGTTCGCCTACCGAGCTCGAGGCTGAAAACGCCTCATAGAAAAGGTTTGGCTGAAGCGAGGGAACGGGAAGCAAGCTGGGAGAAGCCCTTCGGTCTTCGTCCCCCCTTGCAATTTATAATTAATGCACAGCGTCTATACATGTACATCAGCTTATATATACTGTGATACGTATCAATATAGGACCGTCAACGTCGTGTGGAGAAGAGTACGTATACCGCGACGACATGTGCAGCAAGCAGGGCTGCCAGCTGAAGCTTAAAGGTGCCCCCATGGCCAGCCAGGCTCAGATCCAGAGCGGCGCCGGAGAGTTGAGGCGCCGCGGTGGTGGATGCCGCGCTGCCCGGGGCGAGATCCGTGCTCACGCTCCAGTCGCCAAACTGCAGTTCGCTCATTATGTCGGTAGCGATTTGTATGATACTCATGATTTCGATCGATTTTTGAGTGATTGTGTGTGAGGGTAGCTATAATTATAGAATATTCAATATTAATGGAGGGCGACGCACTGTGACGGAAGTGATGCCCAGCGAAGCCCCGGCGGCCTTGCCAGCATCCGAGTCCGTGTAAGAGACGATGGCGAGGAGAATCGCCTCGGCAGGGGCCCCCGGGATCCCCGTGCTATTGAACGATGTGGTCTGCGAAAGGTCCGCCCACATGCGCGGCCATGCCGGGGCGCTTGTCATCAGGAGCTTGAGCGCTAGCGGGCCGCGCCATATATATATATACATATATAGAAGAGCGCACGAAGCTGTAGGTCATGGTGGACTGCTGGAGGAGACGTCGACTTCGGCCGCGGGCAGAGGAGCGCGTCGCCACAGTCAAACCGGCGACGAGCAACGAGTTCGTGCTGGCGGCGAGGGCTTGCTCGCAGTTCACGATCACATCCGCGAAGGTAGCTATAGTGCAGACCGCCTGCTCGTTCACGATTCCTTTAGACACGGTTTCTCTCCGATGATGTACTACAGTATAATACTACAGAATTCATGACCAATCCACCTTGACAGCATGGGCGATTGAAGCAGCGCGCGAGGCCGCCTGCGTTGCTCCGTTTGCTGCTCCGTTCGGACAAAATTAATTATGTAAAGAATCAGAATATGTATGGAGCGGCAATTTAAAATATACATCGGCGGACCGCGGATGTAAAGGGGCCCAGCGGAGCTGTCAGACTCGTGGCTCGAGGGAACAAGGACGGAGCCGTTCTGCGAGTATATATAGGGCGCACGTCACATGTACGGTTATACGTATACGTGCTTTGAATTCAAGCGAGCGTCACTCAATGGCAAGCGCAATATGATTGCTAGCTTGCCGTGAGTGCGACTCCGTCGACAATGATCTCTTCGGGGCTGGAGGCGACGGCGACGCCCGCGATCGCGAGGTCGGCGAAGGCGCCCTCCTCCTTGACGCTAAGAAGCATGTCCGCCGCGATCTGCGCACGAAACCGAATAATTTACAGGTGTTCGACCCTTCTACAACGACGAGAAGGGTCGACGTCGGGGTGCTCTGCATGCGCAGCTCCAGGGGGCCGTACGGACGGACCTCGACCGCAGTGGTCTCCCTCTCGTCGTCGTCGACGATGACAAGGTCCAAGAGCGCAGTGCTGGTGCCGCCCACAGCCGCGGCTAGCAGCTCCCTAGCGACAAAGAACGCTGAGACGATCTCAAGATTAACGGCCCGAAATATGAATCGGAGCGGACCGCCGCGTTGGATTGGAATCCGGCAGCTGCCTGCACGGCGGTCTGAATCGGAACTGAATGCTATTGGACGAAGCCGCAGCCGCTTCTTGAAGGTCGGCCTGGTTTCGAGCGCGCGAAATGTGGCGTGATTAGTATGCAGTTGGATTCGCGTCCGGCATTGGCATTCGGATCAACCGAGGGCCAGCCGCAATTTTGATATTAAAGCACGCACGAGAAAGCGACTGGACTGCACATTGCACGCTTCCGCGAGCGAGCCCGCCGCGACCGTGATAACGAAACTCACCTGCGTTCTCGCAAATTTAATTCAGTAACTTCAATTCCCTGCAGCTGCACCGCTAATGCACCTGCACAGGTCCGGAACCTCTGAAACGTGTTCGAGTGCACTTCACAGAGAGAGTCGAGAAGGCCCCTGCGAAGCCCGCAGCGGCCGCGGGGTCCGCGGCCGTTACTGCGCATGCGCATGCCGCAGTGCTCGTGATCGCGAGCCTCGGAGTCGTAATTATGAGAAGACGCACACTGTCCGCGGATCGTTGATCTCGAGCTCTTGACGACATTGCCTGTGCGGTCCGTCGTCGCCTGTATCTGCAAGGTTTTCATGATCACGCTTACAATTAAGATCGATTTTCCGGATCCGGAATTGATCAGATCGTGATCATATGCATCACATGTACATACATAAAACTAGTTAGCTCAGCGACTTGTCAATCAATAATGAATGAGATCGAGGAATTCGAACACTTTAATTTGCACCTGTGCAATGCTCCAGAATGCTCTCATAATCAACTGGCCGTCAGTTGTGTTGACGGCGATATCGATTGAGGCGAAGCTGCGGTGAACAAGCGAAGGTTAAAGGGAAGTGCGCGTGCACAGCAAAAAGGCTATGGCCATGATCTATCGGAACGTGCCACTAGTACTGTGTGGGGAATATCCGCGGCGCCTGGCCGGAATTCGAACGTGTACATGTAATTGAATAAGGTATATATTTGATCCAATTTGAGTACTACGCCGTCAGTATCTAGGAATGCTGGAGCGCAGATCGTAGTTTTACTATAGCTAGTTTAGAAGTACATGTTGCTATTCGCGCACCCGTTGTTGGAGGCCAGGGCGGTCAGACCGGTGCTGTTGAGGCTGAGGGGGCTGGCGAGGGTGGCGACCGTCGAGCCGGCCTCGCCCACGGCGCCGGCTCCAATCAGGCTCTCGATGCGATTACTGGTCAGCGACGCCCGCGGCCGGTCCGGAAGCACCCTCATTGAGGTCATAAACGAGTAGCCAGTGATCGTCGCCTTAATCTTGTTTGCAATCGGGGACACGTAAATCGGCGGAGTCGGAGAAGGCCAAGGCGTGGGGCTGGCCGTGGACTCGGTCGCCACGTCGGGATCGGCAGATTGCAAGGCCGAACGCGCACGCGCATGCGTGCGGACGCGCTGGGGCGACGGGCCAGTCGTATCTTGAGGGATTTCCGGGAGAGGGGTACCGGGCGAGGGATCCTCAGGGATATCGATGGAAGTCGGCGAGGGGCTGGCCATGGGAGATGAGGACGGGCTCGGGCTCGGCGACAGCTGCACGATCGAGCTCGGACTTGCAGCAGGCGACGGGCCTGGGCTGGGCGTCGGACTCGGATTCGGGCCCGGGCCTATAATTAAGCTTGGATCCGGACTCGGGCTCGGGCTGGCTGTAGCCATGGTTTGCATGGGCGTCTGATACCGTATCTGCGAAAGCGCATATGTGCAGCACGATATCAATCACGATCGCGATACGATCACCACGACCGGCCGCGGTACGGCACCATGATCAAATTAAAAGAATCTATAAATAGTAATGGGTAGAAGATCTAGATCTAGATCAGGTCCCATCATCTGGACTCTGAGACGTCGGGGTCAATCTAGATCCGATCTAGCCCAGGGACGCACGGAGAAAAGGCCGAGGCCACCTGTGGAGGACAGGGCCCTGAGGGTCTCTGAAGAGCTGTTGTCCACATGCATGGCAATTAAAGCCTCTGCGCAGTTCGCGAGGGAGTACGCGAGCGTCTCGTCGCGGGCCTTCTCTAGGACCGTCCCGCTCATGAAGCGAGTTCTCGAAAACTTTATCTGAGCGCGAAAAAAGTCGGCACCAGTACTCATTATTCGAATTCAGACGTTGCGATTGCACTAGTAGGATATATATATATATGTATTAATATCGACATAGCGGCGACGAGATCAGTTCCGTGGATGCTTGCTTGAATTGGGCGAACGCGATCGCGAGCTGGTAATCATAATTATGAGGACACGGCTGATTTACACACCTTGAGAATTTTGCCGGCGGGTTTTGACTTGGTTTTGAAGATTCCTGCGTGTCAAAGAGGAGGAATCAAGATCTAGCTATAGGGCTATATCTATATGAGATTCTGCAGTCGTGTGTTATTGTATTTATTAATTTTAATTACACTCATTTGTACAACTGAAAGCAATCACGTGCACCGGCGTTTCTCGTTTGGAGGGATGACGGCTGCGGTACTGTGAGAGCACCTGTCTCGCCACCCAGATCAAACGAATTCGCCCTTGTTGTCAAGCTTAAGGTGCGGTTGCTGAAGACCTGCAAAAGAGGGCCCGAAGGGGAATTCAAAACTCGGAGGATTCCATGCACTCGGTGCGTTTACATACGTGTACGTACCAGGGCGTTGAAGCCGCCTTCGCCATCGGAGCTGAAAATGGCCAGGCCTGCGCACGCGCACAATCGCAAGTAAGTACTACCTATATACGGTATGAGCTTCATATTATGACCAGAAGCTTATGGGCCGGTCGCGGCCGAAAAACCGGCCGACGGCTGGCCGCCGGGCCATGGACAATCGGCGACTGCTTTTAAGGCCGATATATATTGAACTTCGGAATGAATGATTTGCCTGCCAACTGTGGATACCACCGCGACCGTCCGCTGCTGAAGACGCGCGTGTCTTGCGATAGAACGGCGTAGAAGTCGACTGCGCAATTAATATTGCAAGGCGAAGTACCAGTCAGCAGTCCGAATTTGAAGGCCGCGCGCGCGCGCGGCTGCCACGCTTCAGCTGCCGCAGCGCAGCTGCAGCTGGCCTATGGCTGCATGCATATGCGCAGCCAAGACTATATGTGTACGTATGTATATGACATGCCATGATGATGTCAACATGCGCATGCATATGGCCGCGGCCGCCATCAATCTCACCGGTGCCGGCATTCGCGTTGCAATTGTGCGCGACTGCGAGAACCTCCAGGAGCACGAGCGCCAGCTGCAGGCCCATCGATATTGCAAGGCCGAGGTCCACTGGGGCCAGGACGAATTCGAACTGTCCGCGGCCGTTCGCCGGCCGCGGCCGTACGCGTCGGACGAAACATGAGCTTGGAGGCGCCGGCCGCGGGCGCCGGCTCGGACGTCGACGCTCCATATGCGATTGTCGACTCGCGATAGGCATATGCATGCGCAACTTCAGCAGCGCAAGGTATCGCCAAGGTCGCTGAAGCTTCCAGCCTCAGAGCCTGTTCCAGCCTGAAGAACTTCCACTGTCTTCCAGTCCCTGATCACAGGGATGGCCCTGCACAGTCTGCCGGCGCCGCAGTTCGATCGGAGGATTCGGAGCTCGAGGACAGGTCGGAGGCCCGACTCCCGAGTCCCGACTCCCGACTCAGAGTCCCGAGGGCCGAGGGCCGACTCGGCGAGGCCCGGAGGCCCCGGACTCGGCGGAGGCCGGCGGCGGCGGCGGGCCGACGGCGGCCCGGCGCCAGCCCGGCGCCGGCTTGACGGCTCCGATGATCGATCCCGCCCGGCGGCCGGGCCGGACTCTCGAGCGGCGGATCCGGATTCCGGAGCCTCGGAGATTTACCAATACCGGTACGTACCAGGGTAGACATGTACAGCCGCACTGTTGGCAGTCTGCTACCGGGTAACCGCAGCCGCGGCGCATGCGTCGGCGACTCCGAGGCTCGGCGACGAGTCGGCGACTCGGCGTATAATAGTACTTGTATGACTCAGTGATCATGACCGCGGCCGGCCGCGGGGCCCGAGGGACGGCGGGGACTCGCCGCCGGGCCGGGGAGTCTGTGATCATGGTTACATGGTATGGGCGGCATAATGCATATGGGGCTTAAATTGGCCCGGCCCCTCTTCTGAGCATAGAGAATGCCATGGCCAGTCGACGTCATGATCATGTGCATCATGGCCAGTAATATATATGTAACGGTAATAATGTTACGGTATGCATCATGGCATATGCGCGATTAATATTGGGGGCCGGACCGCGCGCGGCGGCCCACAGCCTGGGCCACAGGCCGGCGCCCGGGCCGGGGCAGCCGGATCCGGAGCCTCAGGGCCTGGCCCAGCCTGGCAGCTGCAGTGGCCAATGGCCATGGGGGCCCGGCGGCCCCGGCCGCGGCCGCCCGCGGCCGGGGGCCGGGGCCCACTGGGGTGACTGGGCCCCCACGGTGCCTGGGGGGAAGCCAGAGTCGACGTCCGACGGTCGGGGGCCCGGAGGCCTAGGCCTAGGCTAGCTATAGGGGACCATATTAGGGGTCTAGTAGGGCACTGTAGGGGAGCTCATGATCAACTTGGCATTGTTGGCAAGCTTCAGCTTGCATATATGGACCATATATATTAGATGGTATATAAGCTAAGCTAAGCTTGCTCAACGTATATATACGGTACGTATATACCGTGAATCTCCGTGATCGATTCCGGTGCGATCATGATCATTATCTGATCATGATCATATCATGATCATGATCATGATCCGGATCCGGATCCGCGGTCGCCGAGTCGAACTTGGAAATTCCGAATTGGAATATTTAATGAAATTCGAATTCCGATCCTCGGAAGTTCAAATTTCGAACTCGCGAATCGCTAGCTGTCAGTTCATTATGTTAGACGGATTCTTAGTTAGACGAGTATAGACGAGCGAACTGATTCGTCTAACTAAAACGATCATTACAGGTCGTAGACGGGGCGCTACCATAGTAATGCCTCATAGCAGCGATACCCGGTGTGTGACCAAGCTCGTCTATCATTGACCACGTCTATCGCGCGGGGGCTGCAAACGTCTAAGTTCGGTCTAACAAAGGCGACGTCTAACATAATGAACTGACAGTATCGGATCGCCGATCGACGGGCCCGGCGCCGGGTACATGAGCGCAGGCGTTGGCACTGCGTGCACGTGAGCGGCAGTGTAGTTACAGCCAACTTGCAGGCTCCCGCCGCCGGGCCGCGGCCGCGGCGCGGCCGCGGGCGCCGGCCGCCGGACCACCGCCTACCTGGTACCCGGCCCTACCGGTACCGTACCGTAGACTCCGTAGTACGGGACCACCGGTCCCGGGTAGCGCTGATATATCGTCGTAATATCGATCGCCGGCGCTCGAGCTCTGCTTCAACGTTATAATTACTTCGGCAAGCTTTTAAGGGCCCCGCGGAGCTCGCCCGACATCGACGCACGCTTCTTAAGTTACTCTTAACTGACAGCCATGAACTACGACGACGCCCCGATGTTACGCACCGCGCGCGGCTTCGCCGTCGTCGAGCCGCCGGCCGCGGTGAGCCTCGGAGATCTAGAGCACTTAAGCTTGCTTGCAATTAAGTCTTGAGGTCTAGAGACATGCATCCGTGACCGGGTGTAATTGAATGATATCGCTGATCATGACCGTCGGACGGCCGCGACCGCGGCTGCCGCGGCTGCTGCGGCCGCAGGACCAGCAGTATGCGAACCCAACGAATGCGGAAGCGGATCTGAAGGCAACCATCGCGGGCCTGAGCGACGGCCCGAAGTTCTGTTCCCAGCTGGAGGACCTGCAACACTGGGCCCCCGTCTCGCAGCCGGTCTACAAAATCGTGCGCCCCCGGCCCGGCCCGATTGCGAGCTTTGCCCCGGGCCGGGCTCATCCTCGCGATCCTAATGCGTGCACGTGATCCCCGTGCAGACGTGCGTCAGTTATCCCGTGCACGTGCCCGCGCATGCGACCACTGCCGCTCCTGTCTTAAATTAAAGAGCGCTTTGTCGCAGGAACGGGCAAGCGGTCGCGTTGGACAAACTGGAGCTCGAGCTTCCGTCAGCAGCCAAAGTTACCGTGCCGGCCGTCTGCTGCCCGGATGACAACCTAATCCGGGGTCCATACTACATCGTCCAGGAGGGCGGCTCCTACGATGCGCCCATCACGTGCTGCAAGTTCCAGCGGGGGGCGAGCTCCTTCGCCTCTGCGGACGACGCCGCCAGGCACTTCAGGTCGACTTGCCGCAGTGCGCCCGCGAGTCAATTCTAATACTCCTGCAATATTTGTGCTGCTGTCATCGCGCTGCCCTGCAGCCGACGACTACCCTTATAATGACGTCGACGCGCAGGCGTTTACGGCATGGGCCATTCTGCTCAGCACGGGATTAAAGTGGAGAGGGCTCTGAAGGTTTTTGGGGCCCGCTTGAAAGCGGCCAACGACATGGCGGCGCCGGCGCGCTCCCGTCTCCAGCTGGAGGGGTACAAGCAGTACGTGGCTGACGCCGCCGAGCTCGACCTCGCCGCCTTCGACGACGGTACTCCCGCCCCCGCCGAGGTCTGCATGTACCCCCGCCCCGCTTTAATTTGCCGCATTGTACCCCCCCTGAACGCGTCCGCAGGGGGATGACGCACTCCTCGAGCTCGACGGTGACGCGTGCGCCTCGGCCGCGGACGCCGATTGGGCGGCCTCTGCACTCGTCCAGTTCGCCGAGCGCGACGCGTATGGGCCCCTCCTCTGAGCATGCTATAAATATATAGCTAATGCCAGTCGACGTCCTGTGCTTCTTCTGTTCGAATTCGAACTGGTATAGCGCGAATCGCGCGAGTGATTATGATTATATCCGCCCCTCAACACGAACGGCGGCGGGAGCGGAAGGGGACGGGGACGGGCTCCAGGGAAAAAATATCATTCCTCTATTGTTCAAGCGGATTGAATTCGAAAATATCATTCATGCAAGCCATTCCTCTCCACTCTCAATCCGAATTCTGCGGCGGAGGCGGAAGCGGACGGCGGCGGAGCCCGTCCGAATTCCATGGCCAATCATTAACTGCAGGGGTGCCCCGTTCCGGGATCCGCCCTCAAGCTTCAAGGGGCCGGCGGCGGAAGCGGAAGGGGACAGGCTCGAGGGGCCGGAACGCTCCGATCAGCTGCGCGCGCGCAGCTGCAGGTCAGCAGAGAGCTCGAGCGCTGCTAGAACGAGAATCTTGTTAGATGGAAAATCTAGAGAGCCTAGATCCGAATTATTGCGAAGAGAGCATTGCTGGTCTGGGAGGGGATGGAGGGGCGGGAGGGGTGGGGGTGGGGTGGGGGGGGGGGGGGGGGCGGGGTTGGGCATTGCTGGGCTGGGAGGGGTGGAAGGGCAGGAGGGTGGGGTGGATGGGGGAGGAGGAGGAGGGAGGGAGGGGGGGAGGAGAGGGGAGGGGGAGGAGGGGAGGGGGAGGGGCCGGACCTGGCGGGGGTTGACCCGCGGCTCGGCGAGGGGCTCGATCTCGAGCGCCTCCATAAGGAGGCAGCCCACCAGCTGCCGGGGGTGGGGGGTGGGGGGTGGGGGCGGACAGTCAGACAGACAGATAGATACTGTGTCGGACGGGCAGGGCAGGGCGGAAGCAGCCGGATTTTTGGCTACGAATATTAACTCAGGGGGCGGGGTCACTCAGGCCTTCTAACTCACCGGTACCCCGGGCATCGAGCGCCGGGGTACGGCAAATAATGAGGCGATCGCGAGGGGCGGGGACCCGGGGGGCGAAGGGGGGCGGGGGTACCTTGAACTCGAGGAGTGTGATGCGGGCCCCCGCGCATGGGTGCCGCCCCGCCCCGAACACGATGTTCGTGCCCGCCTCCGTCCCTGCTGGGGCCCGGCCCGGGGCCGCGCCCCGCAGCATCATGATCAGGTAAATCCCGAAGCCTTGCGCTTAGACAGATAGACAATCGCGCTTGGCAAGGAGATCCCACAATCTTATAATTAAGCAGATAGCTCTAGATGAAAGCATTAACCGCCGCAGCATCCGCGTGGAGATCCCACAATCTATAATTAAGCAGTCTTGGGAAAGCCGGCGGCGCATGCGCACCCTGGGAGTCCCACCGGTCCGGTCTGAACGAGAGGGGGTCCTCGAAGACCCCCTCGTTCAGGTTGATCCTGCGGGGGGTACAGTCGGAAGGGGGCGGGCGGGGGGCGCCTAGATACCGGGAGCTCTGGATGGGCCCGCCCGGCGGCCCGGCCCGGCCCGGACCGAGGTATATAGATAGCCAAGTGTGAAAGAGCATAAAACTCGTTAACTATAAGGTTTCTCGAGGCATGAGAGAGCGAATTATATGAAGAAAGAGAGAGAAAGGGAGCTCTGGAAGGGCCGCGCCGGCCCGGCGCGGACGTCCAGGCCCTTCCCAGGGGGGGGGGGGGGGGGGGGGGGGCGAGGGTACTGGGCGCACGAATTCCAGAGGAAGCAGCAGAGGCGCCCAGCCGGGATTCTGTACTTGCCCTGCGCCGCCGCCCCCCTGTGAGACGGAGGGCCCCGGGATGCGGCCGTGCCGCAGTAGTGCACGCCACTGAGATCACTATGGTCGGTTGGTATATATACGGCTGGGCCGGCGAGGTGCAGCTAGCCTGGCAGCCGCGCCGTCGACGTCCCCTCTAAACAGGGCGCGCCGTCCCTTCTGTAGTTATAGCTTCATTTTATGGGCGGTTTCAGTTCGCCTAGTAGTAGTTCCTTTCTTAGCCTAGTAGTTCCTAGTAGTAGTAAACTCAAGAAGGACGCACGTCGACCAAGGGATCCTATATTTATAGTTATAATTTCATTTGTGCACGTGGGTGGTCTTAGTCCACTTTTCCTTTGTTCCGACTATATGGTTTTCAAGTTTCAAGAAGAACGCACGTCGACCTCGACGTCCATTGTGTATAATTATAGAGTTATAGTTATAGTTTCATTTGCGGGTGGTTTTAGTTATCTTTCCCGCTTCAAGAAGAACGCACGTCGACCTCGAGGTCCTGGGTGGCCGCCCGGAAGGAGACTGCCGGCATGTTCAGGCGGATGATCTCGTACAGCAGCCTGCCCGCGACCCCGGGTCAGATCAGATCAGATCGGATGAGATCGGATTCGATCGGATTCGCGCGGCTCGGATATATTCATCTTAGGGGGATCGATATCGCCGGGGAGAGGGACGGGAGACAGACGGGAGGACGAAAGTGCTAGAAGAGGGTTCGCAGTTCTTTGCGTACCCCTTGACGACCTCGACGCGGTTCGCGGCCTCGTACCCCGCCCCGCCGCACTCCCGCGCGGCCGTCCGCCACTCGGAAAGTAGCTGGAGGGAGGGGGGGGGTATATAATTACGAGGTTGGAAGAGTGGTACAAGCGGGGAGCGGGGAGGGGTACGGACCCGCTCCCGAAGTGCGGGCTGCTTGGCGAGGTGGTAGATGAGCCTGGGAAGGGGGGGGGGATCAGCGGCGGGGGGGAACAGGCGGGGGGTACCCGCATCGTACCAGCCGACGCTGGGGGCCGAGTTGCTCTTTGGACCGGCGGGGGTACCGATTAGGGGCGCCGGGATTGAGGGTAGAGGGACCGGGGGGGAGGGGGGAGGGGGAGGGGGTACCGTCGCGCCGAAGAGCGTGCCCCACACCATGCAGAAGAGCTGAAAAGGGGTACGTCTTAGATTTGAAGGGCGTACGTCTTCTTTAAAGGGCGCGACTACGAACCTCCTGATCGTCGGTGGTTCCATCGGGGCGCCAGACCTGGGGGGAGGGGGGTACACCCGTCGGGGGAAGTGCAAGCGCACAGCCGCCGGGCGGGGTACCGTTGGGTCGAGGGCCATGACGCCAATCAGGTCGTACCTACGGCAGCTCAGATTTTGGGGGGGAGGGGGGGGGGCAGCGGAGAGGGGATACAGCCCACCGCAGGATCGGATCGTCCATCCAATCGCTTTGGGGGAGCGCGAGCCTCCTCCTGATGAGCTGGGGCGGGCCGGGGGCGTCGGGGGGTACATACGCCCCACCAAACGGGGGGTACGGTACCGTTTTCGCGATATCGATGAACTCCTCGCGCGCGCGCTTCTGCCGCCGGCTGTCCAGACCAACAAGGTATCTGCAGGGTACGCGTTAGAGCGTCGGGGTACGAGAACTGTCTCGGCAGGGGCGATTACCTAAGGGCCGCCGACGCGTCGCGGAACTAAGGGGGGTATGAGGGCGAGCGGAGGGTGCGCGCGCTGGAGGAGGGGTACAGGGAACGCGCCCTGTTCGCCGGATCCGCCGCTTCGTACGCCGCCGTTAGCCTGGGTGGGGATCAGGGGTACTGACGCGACGCAGAGGGGGTACAGGGTCCCAGCGTACCGCTCGAACATGCCGGGTACAACGAAGACGTCGGGGCCGAGCAGGATCCGGGCCTGCGGCGGAGCGGGGGGTACAACGTCGCTCAGGTCCCTGGATCTCTACGAACCCGGCGGGATTCGAACCTGCATCCTGAAGATCGTGTCGTTGAGCCACGTGAAGATGTCGGCGCCCGTACCCTGGCTCGGGAGGCCTGCGTTCGCACCGAAGCTCAGGGGTACGGCCCAAGCAAAACCGCGGGGCAGGGGTACGGCACCGTCCAGGAACCCGCGGATGACGTCGACGACGAGGTGGGAGAGCTGGGGGAACTGGGGCGGGCACAGAGAGACGGGTCAGCGCGGCTCGGTCGACTCACTGATGATGAAGCGAGCCATGGTTTATGCTTCAAGGCTTCAAGTGACGTCACGCCTTGGCGGTGGAGAAGGCGGGGAGAGAGGAGGGGCGGGTGGGGAGGGGCGGCTGGGGGGGTCCTTAGGGCGAGGCCGGGGGGCTTAGGCCTCAGGGCCATAGTAAAGCGGGACGGCAGAGCGGGGCGGGGCGGGGGGGGCGGGGCGGGGCGGGCACGCCTTGGCTGTGGATACGGCGCGAGAGATGGCGGGCACGCGGTCCCTCTCGAAAAGCTGCGCCGAAAGTCAGAGGGAGGGGGATCGAGCGCGGCCTGCCCTGCCGTGCGGGAGGTCCCGGCGGGAGGTCCCGGCGGGGAAGCGGGGCGGTGGCCGGGCGGAGCTGCGCGGGGCGCGCCTCGGGGGAGGGCTCCTCGGCGGGAGGTGGGGCGGGGGGCCTTAGGGCGAGGCGAGGGGTTCAGGCCTTAGGCTCGTAAAGGCGGGGCGGAGCGAGGGCTAAGGCTCAAGACAGGCGGGGCGGGGCGGGGCGGGGCGGGGCCGGGCGCGCCTTGTCGGGCATGAACTTGCCGCTGACCTGGATGATCCCTGCGGATGGCGACGGCGAAGTGAGATTTGATCCCAAGCTTGACGATCTGCAGAGGTGCAGCCGAGCTCGGTCCCGGATCAAATCTAGATCGAAGCTAGTCCGGCCGGATCAAATGTGGTCTGGACGCGGCGCACCCTCGTTGGAGAACATGGCGGGATCAAATCTAGATCTCTAGTCCGGATCAAATCTAGATCGAATCCTGTCTCGAATCTGGTCTGGGCGCGGCGCACCCTCGTTGAAGGACATGGCGGGGTTGAAGTGGTAGAGGCGACTGCCCTCCGGCCCCGCCAGGAACGTCACCTGAGCCACGAGCCACGAGTTAACGCGAGGCGCGCGCGGCCGGGCTGTCGGGCCGGGCTCCACTGCGGCGGCCGAGCGGACGCGCGCGCGCGAGATGGACCGGCGGCCGCGGCGCACCGTCTTCGATGAGAGGCCCAGAGGAACGTCCACGTTGAAGCAGTCCCTGCGACGCGCCGTTGGGCCGGGCCGCCGTGCGCGCGGCGTCCGCGGCCGCCGCTCCGGCCCGAGCGTTGCAATTGCGAGCTCGCAATTGCAACCTTCGAACAAGGCCAGGGCCGGCGCACCCGTACTTGGCCCTCAGCGCACGGTCGAAGAGCCGCGAGTCGCGGAACCACGAGGCTAGGACGGCGAGGAAGCTCGCCTGCCGAGCCGCGCCGCGCGCGGATGACGTGACGCGCGGGCGTCAGCGCCGTCGCAGCGCCAGCCGAGCGCGGATCGCACCGCGGGAGGTTCCGGGAGCTCTCCATCCTTCGTGCGCCTCCGCCGCGGCCAGAAAGCGTACGCGGCAAGCGCCGCCGCGCCCGCCGCGGCGGCGAGGCCAGCGACGCCCAGCTCCTGCTGCGCGCGGCGACGCGGTTAAAGTGCAAGCGCGTTTGCTGGCACGCAATGGGGGAGGGGCGCACGCCCTGCAGCTGCAGTACTGCCATTCGGCGAGTGCCGCTGTACCCCGCAAGCCGGGCTCACACCTGGCTCGCCGGGCTCAGACGGTGCCGACCCGGCGACTACGAACGCATCACAAGCACAGCGCAGAGAAGCGCAGCAGGCGAGCGCGGCCGCGCGTGCCGTCGGCGAGAGCCCGGCAACGATGGCCATGGATGTCGAGGAGAGCGGAGCGGCTGCGACGGGCGTCGAAGCTCTGCCGTCCGAGCTCCTGCAGCTCATCCTCGGCAACCTGGAGCTGCAGGATCGGATGCGCGCCGCGGCGGTCTCGCGCCGGTGGCGGGCGGCTGCCGCCGAGCCGCCGTTCAGCACGGCGATGACGCTCTGGTGAGCCCGCTTCCGTCCCGGCGCCCCACTCGCATCGACCGCGCGCTCCGCCTGAGCCCGACCTCGCGCCTTCTTCGATCCAGGGTCGCCGGGGACGTCCGCGGCGGCGACCCGCGGCCGGCGCTCGCCGCGCGGCGGCGGCGCGCGAGGGACTTCGAGAGCCTGCAGATCAAGGACCCGCACCCCATCGGCCTGGCGGAGGAGAGCGACGAGAGGCGGGCGCTCTCGGTCCTGTCGGCCGCGGCGCTGCTGCGGCAGCCGCCGTGCGATCGCCTCTCCGAGCTGCGCGTCGTGCTTCTCTACACGGGCGCGCTCTACTCGCTCTCGTCGGGCACGTCCCCCGAGGCGGAGCTCCTCGACGAGCTGCTGGCCTCGGCGCCCGAGGGGCTCGCCCGCCTCGAGCTGGACGCGCCGGGGGCCCACGCCGGCCACTTCGGGCGCGTCTGCCGCGGCCTGCGCATCCCGCGGCACGCCCCGTCGCTCCGCGAGCTCGTGCTCCGAGCCTCCGGCGCCCCCGCCACGCTGGTGCGTTTGAATTCGAAACTCAATTTGATCTGCACTTCAACAATTTGATCCGAGCGCCGTCTTAGGTCCAGTTCAAGGGCCACCCTACGGTCGAGTTTCTGGGGGCAAAGCTGGTGGCGCACAGCCCGCCGGACCTGCTGCGCGCCTTCCCCGCCCTCCGGTGCGCCCTTCGAACAAACCACCGCAGTGTGTTTGCGCCGCCTAAAGCTTCAGGCCGTCTTAAGCTTGAGCGCTTATCTTCAAAAAGCTCTAAACCCGAAAGCCTTAGACCGTCCTAAGCTCGCCAAGTCAAAGTTAATCATCGAATTCGAAGCCTCGACCCCTCCTACGCTGCTGCCTAGCCTTGCCCTTGAGCCTCGAACTCGAGACGGGGGCGCGCTGCTGCCTTGGCTTAAGCTTAAGCTGCCCTGGCTGCTGCCGCGCGCGCAGGCGGGTGCAGCAGCTCGCGGTCTCCGCCATCGAGTCCGGCGACGAGGCGGACGACGCGGCGGCGCGCGGCGACGCCGCGGCGCTCCTCGCCGCCGCCGCCGCCGCCGGCGTCCGCTGCCGGTGCCGCTGCCCGCCCCGCCCCCGCCCCGCCCGCGCCCCTTTCCTCCTTTGCGCTCTTTCCTTTCCTCCTCCTCACGGGGCGGCAGGGCGCTCGAGGCCAAGGGGCTCGACCTGAGCGCCGCCGCCCCCGCCGCCGCCCTCTCCTCCCTCCTCCGGTATACGTACCCCCCCCCGGCACCCGCCACTAGTACCCCCCCGTCTTCTGATCGTGGCGGCAGCTCGTCCTCCGATTGCGTCACCCGCGCGCCCTCGAGCTCCGGTACCCCCCTCGAGCTCTCCCTGCTCCGCTGCCGCCTGCCCTGCGCGTGGCCCCCGGACGCCTTTCCCGGCCTCTCCAGGCGCGTCTTCCGTACCCCTCCCTGCGTGCCGTACCCCTTCGGGATGACGCACCCTGCAGGCTCTGCATCCGGGATCCCCCCTCCGCTCTACCCGCGTCCATGCTGCATTGGATCGTCGGTTCGAGTCTCCCCGGGCCCCCTTTCTTCGAGTCTTCGCATCTCCGAAATCTGAGGGTCCGCGCCTCAGGCGGGTCCCACGCGTGTGCCCTCCGCGACCTCCAGCTCGACTGCTCCTTCGAGGGAGTCGCCCCCGGTGCGCTTTTCTCTCTTCTTCTCTCGCTGTTAACGCTAACGTTTGCCCCCTCACTTTCTGGCCCGCCCGCAGCGGACCTCGTCGCCAGCCTCGCGGGGCTGCCGGCCGGCGCGCGCGTCTCGATCGGGCCGAACTGCATCGAGGCGTGGCCCAGCGAGCAGCTCTCCCAGGCGATCTTAATTTACATCCTCCGTCCCCGTCCCCGTCCCCGGCTAGCTGAGCTCGAGGCCGGCAGGCGATGGCGGCGGCGTGCGGGTCCGGGGCCGCCGGGACGCCGGCACTGCGGTTGCCCCAGAGACTGCGGCTCCTCGTGGGGCCGGCGGCCACCGCCCGAGAGGCGCCCGCGGCCGGCGGCCGAGAAGCGCCGCTCTCTGGCTGCACTGCCGCCCGAGTGAGCCTCGGAGGGAGGGAAGCGCTGGCGCTCTAAGCGCATGGCTCATGTGCACGCGCTCCCGACCTTCTTCTCTGAGCTTGAGCCACCGGCTATGTGAGCTCGAGTGTGTGTACATGTGTGTACGGTTAACTTTGGCGGGCGGGGGGGGGGGGGGGGGGGGGGGGGATGTTCGGGCGGGGGGGATGTTCGGAGGGGGGGGGGAGGGGGGGGCACGTAGTCAGAGGAGGTGGAGCACCGTCACGGCGTGGAGGCGGCAGAATAATATTAATAGGAGGGGCAAAACGATGACCATTACTAATGCAGCGTGCAGCCTGTGCAGGTACCGTGCCACGGTGCACGAGGACAGGACAGCGCTCGAAGCTGGCAAATTAAATTCGAAGTATCTGAACTAAATTTCGGCGCGGTAACTTGGCCCAGTGGTATATATCGCGGTACGTAAGTGCACGTGAGTGTGGCGGACCGGTACCGCCGCCGGTCGTACGTATACGTATACATACTTGCCGCGCGGCCGGTATACGTACGCATACGTATCATAGCACTGCGGCATACCGCAGCCAGGATACTAGTATCTCTCAGATCTAGAGTCCGGATCCGACGGTCTGCCGATTCTCTGGGAGACCGATTTCGCACTTGCACTGCCGCGTATACGTAGTAAAATTGCCGCGGAGTTCTTAATTGATCTTGGACCGTCACTGAGTGAGTCTGAGTCAGTGCTGTACTGTGAGCCTGTACATGTACCGGGGGGGGGGGGGGGGGGGGGGGGGGGGGGAGCGGTTGCGAGTGTGCGAGTTCATGAGTTCATAGCCTGCATGACCCGCATTCAAATAAACCCACTGCCGGCGCCGGGCTCGAGCTTTTCAGTCTGCATGACCCGCGTTTTAAAAAACTGTTTGAACCCACCGCCCGGCTCGGGCTTACTGAAATACCCATCTGCAGGTTGCAATTGCCCTTCGAATTTCCGTTGAGATCTAGATCTAGATCTGATGATCTCTGCACTTCAGCGCGCAATGATCGCGAGGTCGAGGCACAATCGCGAGTCGCGGACTGTACTGCGGCACATGTACATGTTGTCTGTCCGACAAATTTAAACTATGACTAATGCGCCAAACTGCAAGTTTGTTTAATCTACAGAAGGCTATCTAAAGGCGCGATTTCAATCAACGTCAGAACAAAGGAATTCGAATTCGGCATCTTCGAATTCTCTGTAATTATATATAAGCGAAAGCGAAAGAGCGAAATGCAAAAGCGTATTTATCTGACGATATCGACGAATTGATATCGCGAGTTCACTGCATTGTGCGTGTGCTGTTATATATATATTAAGGAATGAAAGGCCTCACTGACTCAAATGGCTCCGACGATGCATGCAGATGCTCGCAATCGCAAGCACCGGGGCTAGTATAAGTAGCCGCTTTCCTGCCATAGTCGGGCATTCTTGTACGACACAGAATCTTGAATATCAGTACCAAAACTCTGCCAATTTGCATCTGCAACTTGGGAGCACATCGGGAAGGGCTTGAGCTCAACTTAAGCCTTAATTAAGGGAACCTCAACCTAATTCGAAGGGACCGGATCCGGAGATATCCAGGTCTGTTATATATTATCCTACCAATTAGGCCTCTGGTTGTGACCCCTAGATTATATCTGGGTTTTACCCGGATTTATCCAGACGCTCAATACGACCATCATGAACAGCTGCGCGTCGACGCCCCAAGGACAGTGAGCAAGCTTTTTGTTAAGTGAAGAGCAGCATTGAATAGAAAATATTCGATGGTGAATCTACGTATCCCGCACCGTCGAGGTTGAGGATGCAGCAGCAGCAGCAGCAGCGTTGGGCCAGTAGGGAACGGACGCGGTCTCCTGCAGCTGCTGGTACACGAACGCCTGCGCATGCCGCACGCGTCCAACAGCAACCTCAGCTGCACAGTTCTCAAGATTGAACAGCACGGCGCGCGCACGTTTCCGAGGACGAAGGCCCGGAAGGCAGGAGTGCCCGTGTTGCTGTCACTCTCGATGCGGAGGTTGTAGTTCTTGCCGGCGAGAAGCTGGAGGAGGAAGCGCGAGAGCAGCTGGCGGCCGTTCGAATTCCCTCCCCGGTTTGAGTTCAGCGGCGGGATCCTGAAGCGAATCTCTTTCGTCGACACGATGGACGGCTGGAAATTAAATGAATGCGCATGCACGTTTGTAAGTTGAAGCAAGCAAGTAGAAAATAACACAAAACGGATTGCCTGAATGGTCGCGATTCTGTTCGACGGGTTGTCGGGGTCCTAGGCCTCGATGTAGATCTTGATCATGCATATGATGGGTTCTCCGACGGGCAGGTTCTCACCGAAAATGCTAATGAAGCCGCTCGTGCCGGTCTGCGCGAGCGTAGCATTTAGCGACGATGTTCATGAGATTGGTATATCTACATCTCTTCAAGCTTAAGGCTTCCAGATCACACCGTGGGAGCAGTCACGACGGGCTTGCTGAGCATAACCTGATCATGACCCACTAATGAGTGTGTGGTACTCTCGACGATATCGATCGGAGTAAGCAGCATGCGCACGGCCCGACCTTGACGCTGCCGTCCGCTTGGACTGTGGCGCCTGTGACGTTGAAAGTGAAGCCGTTGATGTCGACGTCGATGGAGATTTGCACAATGTTGATGACCGGTACCGGCTGCGCATTTCAGATAATATAAAGCGGACGTTAGACCTGCGCAGGTGAATTGTAACGATCAGAAGACTTTCTTCACCAGCGGAGAGGGCGTCGGCGGCGGGAGGGTCGGTGCAGGCGTCGGCGGAAGGTCGGCGGGCGGTGTCGGGGCGACAGTCGGGCTCGGGGTCGGCGTTTCGGAGAGAGCTGCGTGCCAGCCAAGCACGCGATCGCTATTACGCGATCGACTTTTATTCCATCAGATGGCAAGTGGGGCGGAACTGGAGACGAGAGGAGAGGAGGCCGGGCACGAGGAAAGAGACGGAGGTGGTGGGGGGCGGTGGGGTGGTGCGGGCCGGGGGCCAGAGAGGATACCGAGAAACACAAGGGGCACGGGGTACTCGTCTGGAAGAAAGGAAAGGGGGTATACGTAGTACGGGCCTTGACGGGGGAGCGACAGCGCTAGCGAGCTCGACGGCGTGCGCAGTGCTAGCATGCGCGCATGTGCAGACAGTGCACTGCGGCAGTACAAACGGCCTGCGCGACCCTCATGAAAAATGGGAACATGGGAACTTCACATTATCGATGATTTAGCGATGTCTTCTAATCATTTGAATCACCCTCCCCTGGCTGCTGAACCTTATAGTACAGTATTAATATCATAGTATTAGCGGCGACCGTCGGACGCCGCGCGTGCTTCTGCGCTCCCTTCGAGCAATTCAACTACCCCTCCCCTCCCCCCCCCCCCCCTCCCCCCCCCCCGGGCCTCAGGTTTAATAGTATCAAAAACTTTAGTACTCAGGCCTTGGAACTTTATACCCCACCTTGCCTGTATACGCCCCCACAGTGCTGGAGTAGACTAGAGGCTGTGGCCGGTAATTCACTAAAAACAAATAGTACTATAGCTACTAGCTAGTACTATTAATATCCAACCTCTTAAATATTTCCTAGGCCTGCTTTACAGTATTTCCGAAAGTTCCCCCCGCCGCCGTTAACGTTGGGGCCGCCCGGGCGGCCGGTAGTAGACTAGTATTAGTAGTACTAGTATACTAGTGGCCACGGACTCCGGGACTCGGCCGGCGCGGAGTGCCCACTGCCCACTGCCCACTGCCCACTGCGGCACTGCCCATTGCCCACAGTGCCCAGCGCCCAGCCGCCGCCCATGGCCACTGCCCAGTGCCCACTGGCCATGCATACTGTAATTCGGGTAATATTTAAGACCCCAAAATAATTAGTAATCCCGGGGTTTGGTCGGTTTAGTAGGCTGATAATATTTAAGAGTTGGCCGCGCGGAGCGCTCTAGTAGCGGCCTTCAGAAGGGCCTAGAGGGTGGGCGCGGCGCGCGCTAGGGGGTCTAGCTAGCTGTCTCCTCTAGATTTCGGCTAGCTCGTTGCGCGGTTCTGCATGGACTCGTTGGAGTTCTCCCTAGCTGTCATGCTCGATCTCCTCTAGATTTCCACTTCGTCGCACTGCGCCGCGTACGCCGCACGGAACCACTTCTCCCTAGCTGTCTTGCTCGATCTCCTCTAGATTTTCACTTCTTCGCACCGCGCCGCGTACGCCGCACGGTATCCGTGCCGCCTAGACTACTTTTCACTGCATCAAGCTTTAAGCTTGCACCGCAGCACGTGTATCGACGCCCGCGCAGCCCCGGGCCCGTGGGCCGGAGTGTCCCGTATACGTACCGCGTAGCTTTTGCTCGCGATCCAGCCTCTGCTCGCAGCCGCACCGCTAGCGCTGCGGACGTTGTTGGCGCCCCGCGGCCGGCGGCTGTCCCTTCGCGCCGGGCGGTCCGCACCCTCGAGTGTCGCCTCGGCCCCGCGCGTAACCGCCTCGGGCCTCCGGCGCCGGTCTTGCAAGCTGACCAGCTCTTGCGAGCGCATCAGCGGCAAACCGAGCGCTCGAATTGCGAATAACAAAGAGGGGCGCGTGTGCAGCTGCAGCGCGTGAACAGCGAGCAAGCGAGATCATTGCGTGCGCGAGAATTCGGGCGTTAACTGAGCTTCGGAACTGAGCTTAACCAAAAGAAAGCGCCTCGGCAACGAACAAGAGAAAGCTAACATGGGACGAGGGCGCAAAGCTGGTGCAGAGCTGCCTGAAGGCATCGCTGAGGGCGTGAGCATACAAAATCCCCCCCCCCCCCCCCCCCCGAATCGGGAAAAAAACGCCGAAGCCGGAACGGCGCAATGTCGTCGACCTGTCAACCCGTACATGATCGTGTGTACTGCAGGATCGCTCCAGCGCTCACGCGGAGGAAGTCGAGGTCGACACAGCATGCCGATCGCAAGCGCAAGCGATGCCCAGCACGTTCGCAAGCGATGCTGAAGGCCGCCGACAGGGCGTTTCCATCCAGCCGTAGATCCCGTCAGCCCGCACGCGCGCCCCGCCTTCCCGCTTGACGCCCGCTTGCACCTGACGGTCCCTCCGCAGGCCGTTGTGCCCGTCAGTCGAACCGGCTGAGTTCTGCATCGAGTCGCCGTCTGAACGCGCCCTCGCCTGATCGTGACTCGTGAGCCGCCGCCCGCGCTCCCGGAACTCGCGCACCCCGTCTAACGCCTGATCGTGAGCCGCCGCCCGCGCTGCGGGAACTCGCGCACCCCGTCTTACGGGCGCTGTGCGTTGCGTATCAGCCGATGCGGCTAGCGTATGCATGGACCCAGGTCCCACATCGTCCCTAGCCCCGTTAGTGCGGCCGCACGCCCCGCCCTCCTCGTGGGCGCGCGTCTGACGGGCCCCGCGCAGGCCACCGTGCCCGTCAGTCGAAGCGCTCGGCGCCTGCATCCACTCGGCGTCCCCGTGAGCCTCCCGGCCCGCCCCCGCCCCCCGTGCCCTCGACTGACCGACGCTTTCCAGGCCTCCCGTCGTCGCTAGCCTCGCCGGCCGGGCCTGCTGCTCGGCCGGGCCTGCAGCCCTTTTCTACTCTTTACAATCATATATAATCTGTTTCTATCTTTACTACTTCAACCTGCCGCGCGCGCTGGGCCGGGGTCAATCTACATCTGCCCCGTGCATGTTCGTGCCACTACTACTCTTTCATTAGATCCAGATTCCCCCCTTGCACCCCCGGCGCGCCAAAACGCGGCCGGGCCACTAGTACTAGTAAATATTTCCCGACTTACAGTATGGTGACGCCGCTGACCGTGGCTGACCGTGACGCGAATTTCGAACGGACGGTCACGGCCCCACAGGTACGCCGGGTGACGCGTACGGCGCCGGGCCGGCGCGGCGCGCGCCGGCGCCGCGCCCGGCGGGCTCAGCGGCTGGCGGCGCGCCCGGATCCGAATTTCAAAACTCCGGCCCGGCGGCACCGACAAACTTGAAAGGTTAAAAAAAAGAAGATGGGGCCGGCGACCGGCGCGGGCCGGGCGCGCGGCGCGCGGCGCGGCCGCCGGGCCGGGGCGCCGGGCGCGCGGCGGCCGCCGGGCGGCGCGGCCGACCGCGCGGCGCCCGGCCGGCGCCCGCGGCCGTCGCTTTCAATTTAATTTTTGTTAAACACACCGTGATCGACGGGCCCAATACTAAGTTTTTTTTGGGAGGGGTGAGGGGCCACTGAGGGCATCGCCCCCACGGTGTTCACTGCCCAATGCGGTCCCCCCGCCCAGTGGGACGGCCGAGCCAAAAATCTTCGATAGCCTGATTGAGGTAACAAAACTTACCACTGAATTGGGCCCTTGGATCCGGACTCCGGAGTCGACGTCTCCGAGGCGCCACGGCCCACGTGCACTGCGCGCCAGTCAGGGTTCCACACTCGCAGTCCAGGCTGTCCCGGCCTGTACGACGGTCCATGCATATGCTACCGTAGTACTCCATGCCAGTCCATGGCACTCCAGGCCATGCCAGCATCATGGCATGCGCAGCCGGCCCCGGCGCCAGCTACGTATATACCGGTAGCTATAGATGCAGATCCGATGATCATGCAGTACTAGTGCGCTGCACTGCGGCAGCTAGCGCTAGCTGAGCTAGCGCTGCGCGCATCACGCGGCGCATGCGCACTGCCTGTGGTTCGGGCTACCCCTACAAATTCCCGGCTTTAGCAGGCGGGAAATATTTAGTAGATCGTCCAAAACCTTTTAGTACTATAAATATGCAGCCCACTAAATATTTCTAGTTCTACAGTATACGCGAACGCTGTAGTATAGTACTGTAGTAGTACTTAGTAGTAGTAGTAGTACTGTAGTAGTACTTAGTAGTACTGTACGCTACGAGTTATGGGCCTTAGGCGGAGTTTCCTGGGCCTGTGGAATTCGTCGTCTCGGCAATTCCGGGTTATCGTCTCGGCAATTCCGGTTTTTGTCGAATTCGGCAATTTAACTACCGTAGTACGCGGCAATTTAAGCATTCTTACAGTAGCAGCTATTAGCTATGCAGGCTACCAGTATAGCTACGTATACTGTCACATGTACAGTGTAAACGTACCGTTACGTACGACTCGGCGAATTGAATATCCGCCATGGCCAGCACTTTATTTCGCCAAAACACGAAAATCCTGGCGAAAATTAGTCCGCCAGCGTCTTGATTTCGCCACTGGGCCACCCCGCGACCCTCGCCATAGCCGACGCGTTGAACGAAGCTCCGCCGGCCGGGAGGCTACGTTAGCCTACGTATACGTTACCCTACGACGGGGCCTACGTATACTGCTCTGGTATGAACCGTATGATACGTAGCCTGGCAGGCGGGCCGCGGGCCGGGCCGTCGGCCTGTCGCCGGGCCGACGCCCCGGGCCGTCGACGTCGCCCGGCCGGCCCGTCGGCGGCTACCGTATACTGTAAACGTAAAAATTTTCGTCGGGACTTAATTTCGACAAAACCCGAAAGTCGTGACGAAAAGATGGTTCGCATATTTTCGTCAGCCCCAGGACTCCGCCATAGACGGGTCAGCCATTAGTACCCCTCTCCATTCAAACTTTCAGGCTTTCAGTTCAAGAGTATCAAATATTCGTCAAAGTGCAGGTCTGACGAATATTAATATAGACGAAATGAAGACGCTGTCGAAGATTCCTACGTTTACAGTACGTAGTTGTACGGTAGTACTATACTACTAGTACGTACTACGTATACGCGGGAATCGCGGCGGGATCCGGATTCCGGAGCTTCCGAATCAAAGTTCCGATTGCAACTTCCGGATGATCGATTCATTCAATTGCAAGTTCCGCGAAGTTCCGCTGCGCATGCCGCATGCAGTGCGCCGGAGCTTCGAGCTGAAGCTTAAAAGCTTAATTAATTATAAGCTTATTTTTTCTTCCGCCGAATTCGCGGGCCGCCGGAGTCGCGACCGCCGACCGGACGGCGGACACTGCCGGGACCGCGTCACGCACGGTGACGCACCGCGGCTGCCGCAGCCTGCCGGAGCTTCCGTAACGGCTTCGTCACGCTTTTTACCGGGAAATTGGGGGAATCCTTTTTTTTGCGAACTCGGGAATCCGTGAATTGATATCGGGCCCGGGGTCGGGACCGCCGGCCGGACAATCCGGCCCCCATTATCCGGGGTCCGGGCCCCGGGGAGTCCGGAGTCCGGATCGATATCGGACCGCGGCCTCGGATCCTATATATACCGTACTAACCGTAGTACTGTACGTAGGATTGCAATAATTGCCACTTTAGCAGCTGGTAAAACTTTGGTATGTCAATCTTGACAGGGCTTTTGTATGGCGAAGACGGGACTACCCCTTCAAATTCTCGGCTTTAGCAGGCGGCTAAATTCTCGGCTTTAGCAGGCCACATGTACAGCCTGTAAACACCAGCACTGCGGGGGCTGCCCAGGGGGCATATACAACAAAGAGAACGACTGAAATAAGAAAACTAAGGCAAGAGCACTATGGACAAAGACAAAGAGCCAAAATGGACAGCAGAGGAAGAGAGTCCGAGAAGAGACGACATATTTAGTGGATCGCCCCAAAACTTTTAGTACTATATATATAAATATGCAGCACACTAAATATTTCTAGCTCTCTAGTATTTCTTAGCCAAGGGGGTAATACCGCGCGCGCTACCAAATTACTCCGTTATAAAAAATTTGAGCGCGGTAATTTGGCAGCGCGGTAGTGGGAAGTCAGCGAGGTATATACTGCAGTAAGCCGTACACGGTATCCTACCGGTACGGTAGTAAGGCGGCCCCGTCGCCGGGCCATAGGCCTCGAGCTCGCGCGCGCCGGCCCATGGCCCATGGGCCATGGCCGGCCATCGGCGCGGCAGGGCGACGTCGACCCGTCAGGTCCGTCACAACATTGACTCACAAATGGAATCCGGAATGGCCTAGTGGTGGCGACTCTCACTGGCGAGTCACTGGCGACTCACTGGCAAAAGTAATTCACAAGTTCACTGCCGCGGGGGCGCCAGTGGCGAATCACCGTGGCACTGCCGCACTGGCGCCCGGCCGGCGAATCAACCGTTGAACTTCGGAACCTGAAGTTTATTTGGTTCGAATTCCTTGCAAGGCCCTGATCTGAGCTCGAGGACTCTGCAGAGTACGTGACTGTACCGTAGTATATATATACGTTCGACACTGTTCTCAGGACTCCGCAATATATATAAATATACAGCTGAAGTTTAGCTTAAGCTAAGTTGAAGTCCGACGGTCTGGGACTCATCAAGAGAGTCTTTCCGAACTTCTCGAACTTGCCAAAAAGTTGGGAGCAGCATCTAGATCTGAGTGCGTAGACATCCGACGGTCGCCGAGTCGGTGCCGCAGTGCGTCCACGCGTGCGCGTCGCCGCCGCAGCTAGGATGCGTACGCGTGTAGGCACTAGTACTCCCTCAGGCCTACCGTACGCGTAGTACGCCTTCCGCATCCGCTGGCTCGCATGATCACTCCCTTCAGGGCTTCTGCTATATAGCTATCTTCAAACTGCTCCGTATAATACCTCGTGCTCATTAACAATATTAATGCCTGTGTGCTGCAGATCTATATCTAGATTGGGGGGACACATCCGGCGATCATGATCATGCATACGGCCACGGCGAACCGCATACGCCCCGACCATGATCTGGTCATGGTCAGAGTGAAACTGGCCGTGTTCGTGATTGGCTTCGGTAAGCGGCCCGCTCTGGCCCGGCCCGCGGCCGCATTCGCGCAGAAGTGGGGAACTCGCCTAATCGATATCGCAACACACCCAGGCCTCTTCATGTCGATGATGCCGGCCGCGGCTTCTTCTTTCCCAGCAGACCCTGACTCCATCCCGCACGGATCATCGGCCTTCTGCGTGGGCTCAAATGGGACTTTGACTGGACTTACTGAACTCAGCCATGAAATGGACGGTCAGTGCAATTGTATTTACGTATAGCCGATACTATATAGCTAATTATATAATTGCAAACACCCATTCAGGCCAAGGCACCAGCGCTCGCTTCTTGTCCATCCGTTCGCTCCATCACAGCGCTACTGATGGTACGAATTGAGAATCGATATATACATATCTAGAGTGATTTCTGTTTCGGATCCTAATCGAAGTGCATCAAGGTCACTTGTACGTCGGAGCAATCGCTGCCGTCCGAAAGGTGGACGCGACATGCACGAGCTCACCGATCGTCGGCAACAGCACGAGATCTAGTGCGCGATGCAGATCAGTTTCATTTCAGTTTCGATGCACAATTGTGTTGGAGCTCATGATTAATGCACTATCGAATTCGTGCAGTCGAGCTACTCATGCGCGCGCAACGTCGGTCCCGGAAGCTCCTTCAAAGCCCTCAGCTGCTTGTTCAAGTCAACAATTCGCTGCCAGCACTTGGGAGCACTCTGCCTGCGTTGCAGGCCATGCCGCTGTGCGTCGCTGTACCCGTATGCGTGTCCTGCTAACAATTTAAAAGGACTATTGTGTCCATGCTGCTGTTAACGCTAACAAAGGATCTGTTGTTTTCTTCTGCAGCGGCGTTTCCGGCATCGAGACTGCCGGAACCAAGCTGCTTATTTCTGTCAGCGGTCGCATAGTTGGGTGCGAATATTAATGTGCCCTGGCATCTGAGTGCACTCCTGCACAATACAATGTTCTGAATCGTGTGCACTTCCGCACAGTCCACCGGCGATCATGGTCTATGATTCGGCGGTTTCTCCTCCGGTTGTCAAGACGATTTTCCGGCGTGCGTTGCGATTTCTTGACGCTGTAAATCGCGATTGAATCGAATTGCATGCGCAGGGAGAGGGTTCTTTCAGATCATTTTCGACGTGGAAGCCCAAGGCACTACGCCAGAAGAAGAAAAGGCGATTGTTCGCAGAGAGCCGTTGATTGACATGCCGCTCGGCATCGCCTATGCGGATCCCTATATCTACTTCCCTACATTCAGCCTCAACATTTCGTTTGTAGCGGCGCGTCGGCGTCACCTGCTGCAAGATCAGGACGCCTCAGAACTTCTGGACCGAGCGCTGGCAGATCTTCTTGCGGAGATGGGGGCGTCTACCTCAGCCGGCTCGAGCTCGGGGCAGCGCTCTCCGTCGCGCCGGTCGCTACTCCAAGGGGGATTAGAAAGCCCTGCGCAATGGCGAGTCCTTCGTATCAAGGCCGATGGTTTGTAACTGCGCATGCTCACAATTACGTATACTGGTTTAAAAAATTTCTGCTGGCGCCAACATCGCTGCGCGTGCATCCGCGCGCTGCAGGCACAGAGACGGATGCAACGCCGATCTGGTCTCAGGTAAATTGATCTAAAATCGTCCAATCAGTTGAAAAATATTCGATTTATTGATAATCGCTGCTTAGTTTGTCGAGAACCCTGAAATTGCTCTTCAAAATTTGATCGGAGCGGGGGGGCGCGCGGCGGTGGCCATCGACCAAGCCGGCACCAGCGCGCACCTGTACTTCGCTTTTTTGGGCACTCAGATCTACAAGGTTCCTGCATGCGCATACCTCTTGTCGAATAGAATCTGTACTTATTGCCATCTGGGTCAGCTGGACGTCTCGAACCCTTCGAGCATCGGTCAGCCGGCAGTATTCAATACAAACGTCAACATCACAGGAATCACCGACTTGACGCTTGTCAAGTACCCGTGCGCGCTCGGATCATTTCGCCATATTATACAGTTAACCGCAGCGTGACATTGCCGACTTCAATTTACCGAACGCATCACGGATGTAGGGAGGACCCCAGCTACTGGCGCTTGTTTGTCGCCGACGCCACAAATAAGACCATTTTCTCGCTGAACGCTCAGGCCGAAATCAACGTGACCGAGTCTTTCGCCGGCCCCCCAAGGTGCGAGCGTTCTTCAGCAGAGCTCGAGCTCTCTTCCAAACCATAATATTAATCAATCACTCGCAGCCCCGTGCCGTTTGAAAACCCATCCGTGATCGATGTGCCTGCATGGGGTTTGTGTCGATTAATATTTCAAACGATTACCAAATAAAATTATCTCATCTCTGAATTTCGAAGCGCGTCTAAAATCACTAATTACGTGTACCGTGGCGCAGGCATCACCACCGTCGCAGGAGGTCGGTACCCCGCGTTCTACGCGGCCTGGAGCTCGAGTGGCGCCGGCGCACCCAAGCGAAGCCGGCGTCTGGCGCAGGGGCCCGACGCGATACTTGGGTTCACGAGTGGTGCGCGGCTTCGAGTTGAATATTAATATTATAATTAATGCTATTTCTGCTGACCATATGCATCTATGCTTACGCATATGTGCCGTCGCCCCCCAGCTGCCATCGTGATGGCCCACCACCGTGAGCAACCCCGGCCCATGGCCAGCTCATGATCATCGGCCCATTTCTAGATCTCGTGACCCACATTCGAATTCCTCACCATGGCACAGCTCACCACGTGATCGTCACTCCGACCCCGTCCCCCTCGCGTGAGCGCCGTTTGGCCGCCGGCGCCTTGATAAATAGGGAAGAATTCGAACTCAGCCCGCGAGCGTGCGCAGCGTCTCCGAGCCCAAGCCCGAGTCCGAGCCCGAGCCCGAGCCCGAGCCCGAGCCCCTCACGTGAGCGCCGCCCTGTTTGCTTGATTTCGAATCGATCGGGGATACGGAATAACGCTCGCGCGCTTGGCTGACGCACATGCCATTATGTACAGCTTCGCCCTCCGAAATGCCGACCCCGAGCCCGACGGTCGCCCCGACGTCGACACCGCCCGCTGACCTTCCGCCGACGTCGACGCCTGCACCGACCCTCCCGCCGCCGACTCCCTCTCCGCTGGTGAAGAAATTCTTCTGATCATGAGCGTTAGAATTTACGTGCACAGGCTTAACGTCCGCTTTATATTGTCTGGAATGCGCAGCCTGTACCGGTCATCAACATTGTGCAAATCTCCATCAACGGCTTCACTTTCAACGTCACGGGAGCCACCGTCCAGGCGGACGGCAGCGTCAGGGTCGGGCCGTGCTGCTCACTCTGATCGAATATCGTTGGGAGCCCCGCCCACTCATTCAGTGGGTTGTGCTCAGGTTATGCTCAGCAAGCCCGTCGTGACCGCTCCCACGGTGTGATCTGGCAGAGATTTCGATATAACAACCTCGTAATTACAAACAACGTCGCTAAACTTGAAATGCTCCGCTCGCGCAGACCGGCACAAGCGGCTTCATCAGCATTTTCGGTGAGAACCTGCCCGTCGGCGAGCCCATCAAGATCTACATTGAGGACCCCGACAACCCGTCGAACAGAATCGCCGCCATTCAGGCAATCCGTTCTGTGTAATTTACTACTTGCTTGCTTCAACTCACGCGCACTTATTTCCAGCCGTCCATCGTGTCGACGAAAGAGATCCGCTTCAGGATCCCGCCGCTGAACTCGAACCGGGGCGGGAATTCGAACAGCCGCCAGCTGCGCTCGCGCCTTCTGCTGCAGCTCCTCGCCGGCAAGAACTACAACCTCCGCATCGAGAGCGACAGCAGCACGGGCACTCCTGCCTTCCGGAGCTTCGTCCTCGGAAACGTACGCTTTAAGCTCCAACCAAATACCATCATTCTAATTATATAATCCAACGTTCCTTTTGTACTCTTGCTGCAGGCGTTCGTGTACCAGCAGGAGACCGCGTCCGTTCCCTACTGGCCGAACGCTGCTGCTGCTGCTGCATCCTCAACCTCGACGGTGCGGGATATGCATGTAGATTCACAATCAAATAGTTTTTACTGCTGCTCGTCACTTAACGAAAGCTTGCTCGAGCTCACTGTCCATGGGGCGTCAACGCGCAGCTGTTCCTGATGGCGCTTGCGATTGCCAGCATGTGCATCATCGGAGCCGTTTGAGGCCTCTTTTCCTAAATAAAAACACGCGCGTAATGCAGTGACCTCATGATCACGATATTGATTCATCAATGTCGCGATCGATATCGTCAGATAAATATGCTTTCGCATTTCGCTCTTTCTTTCGCTTATACATATATATCATAGTATGTTAAATAAGACGCCGACTTCGATTTCTTTTGTTCCGAGGTTGATGGACATTGCGCCTCCAGATAGCCTTCTGTAGATTCGGTTTTGGTGAATTACCGGCCACAGGCTGTAGACACCAGCACTGCGGGGGCTGCCCAGGCCTAGGGGGCAGGGGGCAACGTCAAAACAAAAAGCCAAAAACGACAATACTGATAAAAGAAGAAAGACGCAGAGACTCTTAAGATCACATTGAGGTGTCTTAACGGTGCCCGGCCCCTAACGTCTGCGACGTGCGCGTGCGTACGACGGGTGCGTAATTCGTGGAGCTCTTCGAATTCTGCCCGTCGTTGTCGACAGTGAAAGCAGAGGCGCTTGTTCAGAGAGGCGCTTGTTGGGAACCGGAATCGGGTTCGGCACCGACGGCACAAAACGGTTCACGTAGGAATCGTTCCGAAGTTCCTCGGGGGGAGGGGGGGGGGGGAGGGGGAGGGGAGGGGGGAGGGGGAGCGGGGGTCAGGGCAAGCGAGGTTGCGCACTGCGGCATGCGTGGGGGGGGATCTCGCGACCCGACCCCCGTATTTCATCGGTTGATTTAGGCACATCTGTTTAGATCCACTATGCCACATCGCCAAAATAACATCGATATCTACGATCTGCGCTACCTCGACAAGAAAACCCGCCCCGCCCCTACTTCTCGAAGCGCGCGAATGCCTCCAGCTCAGTTGCAACGGGCTTCGGCAGCGGTATCTGCGCAGGCGTAAGCAGAAGGGAAGGCGGCTCCAAAGGGGGAGGAGGCGGGGGGGAGGAGGCGGGGGGAGGAGGCGGGGGAGGAGGCGGGGGGGGGGGGGGAGGCCCGGGGGGGGGGGGGGACCTTGGAGATGTGCGGCCCGAACTCGGCGGCGATCTTGTACAGGCTCAGGTCCAGCTCTGGCATTGAGGGGGGTACGTCAGGGGCGGGGTCGAGTGGGGGGGAAGAGGCGGGGGTACGGGACGGCGGCACCCATGAGGAGGGCCTTGAGGTCGGCGGCGGGGGTACCCCCCTCGACGACCTGCTGCCGCAGCGCCGCTCCGGAGGCGGCCACCTGTAAAAAAAATAGAAAGGGCGTCAGGCGCCCACAAACAGAGCAAACTGAGCAGAAGCGGCGGGGCGGGGCGGGCCCGGGAAGCGTGGCCGTCGGCGGCCTGGCGGCAGGCCACGAGGCTCGAGATGACCTGCGGGCGGGGCGACCGGCCGTCCGGCCCGCGCCTTAGAAAGAAAGAAGGACCGAAGGGGCGGGGCAGGGGGCGCCTGGGGCAGGGAGCCGGCGTTCTGGAGGAGGCCGAGCTCGTCCTCGCGCCGCGAGGCAGCCGCCACGTTCGCCAGCGCTGCCGCCCGCCCCTCAGCAAGCGCCGCGCGGAGCGGGGCGCGGAAGGCACAGGCGGGTGCGGAGTCAAGGGTCTAGATTTTAGGGGGGGGTATGTGCGGGGTTTAAGAGGTCCTCATCCTAAACCTAAACCAAAAGAGGCAGCGCCAGCGGAGCTGGGCGGGGTGGGCGGTGCGGGGTGGTGGGGTGGGGTGTGGGGTGTGGGTGTGGGTGGGGGGGTCGGAAGAGAAGGGCGGGGCGGGGCGGGGCGGGGGGCGGAGATAAGGGTCGAGGGTCTACGAGAGGCGGCGCTGGCGGCGCTGGGCGGGGCGGGGCGCGGGAGGGCGGGGGCGTGGGAGGAGGAGGGTGCGGGAGGGGGCGCTGGGCAGGGGCGGGGCGCAGGAGAAGACAGGGGCGGGGGGGAGGGGCGCACTCTGCGCGGCCCACGAGACGAGCGGCCAGCGCGCCAGCGCCAGGCCGAGGCGCATCTGCAAGGCAGGGCAGGGCAGACTTGGGTGAGGACGAGGCCGGGGCGGGGCGGGAGGGGGGATGGGGTGGGGTGGGGGGTGGGGGGGGGGGGGGGGGGGGGGTGGGGGGTGTAGCTAAAGCTAGTACGGGACGGCGTTCAGGGACGGCGTTCAGCGTACGGGAGTAGGCGGGAAGCTAGTACGGGGGGGGGGGGGGGGGGGGGGGATCCAGGGCGGGGGACGGGGCGGGGCGGACGATCGCGGGACGGGGCCGGGCGAAGATTGAAGAGCATGATATGATTTCTGGAGGAGGATTCTAGAAGGAAGATCATGCAGAAGCTCAGAAAGCGAGCTTAGGATAGGGGTCGGGCGGGGCGGGGCGGGCGGGGCGGGGCGGGGCGGGCCGGGGCGGGGCGGGGCGGGGCGGGGCCAGGGCCTGCCTTGTGCGCAAACGCGTCGAAGGCCTCTCGCGGGCTGCGGAGCGCGCTTCCGGGTCCGGAGCCGCCCGCCGCCACCGCCGCAGCCTTCGCGCCCGGCGCCTTTGACGGGGAGGTCGGGGCGATCCCCCCGCCCCCGCCGGCCGCGGCGCCGCAACAGCCGGCGCGGGCGCCGGGGCCGTCGCCGCCTGGGGCGCTGCGGTGCGGGGCGGGAGCGCGTCGGCGCGGCGCCCAAAGCTGCGCGGAGGGCCGCGCACGCTTCTCGGCGATGTCGCGCGCAAACGCGTCGACGATCGCAGTGCAGGAGCGAACGACGTGCCCCAGCGCCGCCCCAGTCGCGTCCCTGCGGCTCGTAAGGAAGGGGCGTGCGGGCCGGGCGGCGGGGCGGCGCCCACCGGAAGAGGGCGGCGCGGTGGGCGGGCCAGCGCGTGGCTGCGGCCCAGTGCTGCGTGGGCAGGCGGGCGGGGCGGGAGGGAGGGTAAGCCATCGCCCGCGTATCGCGGGCGGTCGAGGCCGGATCGGGCCCCTGGACGCGCCTGCAGGAGCAGGTGCAGCAGGACGGGGTGGTCGGTGGGGGGCGCGGCCCCGAGCAGCGCCGCCGCCGCCGCCGTCGCGGGACCCTCCACCGGGATCGGCTGCGTGCGGCGCAAGCGCGTGTGGGCGGGAGAGGCGTGAACCGGGCGGGGCGGAGATCGCACCTGCCCGCAGATGGACTGGGCGACGCGGGCGCCGGCGAGCCAGGCGACGCGGCACCACGCGGCGGCGGCCACGAGTCCAACCGCGTCCGCCGCGGACGGGAGGAGCGAGGCCTGGGCAAGCCCCGCGACGCGGAGGGCGAGGTGGGCGAGGAGCGCGGCGAGGGCGGCCGCTGCGCCCTCCCGCGGGCCGTCCAGCAGGCTCTCGAGGTACGCGGCCTTCACGCGGAAGTAGCGCGGCCGCTGAATACAGAAGCGAGCGCGTCGGGCCGGCGGTGAGCGGCGCGGCGCGGCGTGCAGCGGAGCGCGGCGAAGGCGCACCACGACGGACTGGAAGCGGAGGCGTAGCTCCTTCCGGCGGACGACGCGCGCCGCGAAGAGAAGAGCCATGAGGAGGCCGAGCAGGGCTGCCAGGTACGACGGGCGGCCCCCGCACAGCAGCCTGCCGGGCACCGTCGGGGCGCGGCGCCGCGCGGCGCGGCGCTGGGGCGGGAGGGGCGCACCCGAGCGCCTTGTGCGGGTGCGCGTGCCCATCGCAGGAGACGAGCCAGTCGTCGCCGGCGCCCAGGAGCACCAGAGTGCTCGCGCCCGAGGCGACAGTCGCCGCGAGGAACGCCCCGTAGCCGACGTGCCAGCGGACCACGCGGGTGTCCGACCCGACTGCGCCGCGCGATTGGCGGGAGCCCCCGCGCCCAGGGAGCGATGCGCGGCATACCCGTCAGCAGGCGCGCGTAGGTGAAGATCGCCGCCGTGTGCAGCGCGGCGACCAGCACGAAGCGGAAGAACGTTAGCTGCAGCGCCCAGCCGAGGCCTGCGGGACCATCGGAGCGCAGTTAGACCGTGCACCGGCGTCAGGGCCACCCGCTCGCGCCGGCATGCGGCGAGTACATCGGGATGGCGCACCGACGAGCCCGAGGACGAGTCGCGAGGTCACGGCGTGCGCCGCGAGCGTGCAGAAGCCGAAGAACGCGGCGTTGAACGGCCGCAGGTCCACGCCGCGCCTTATTCGATCCATCGGTCGGCCGCCGGGTACGTGGCGCGAGTGGTACCCGGGTACGCGCGCACCGTCGAATCCGCGACCAGCCCCGCAGCCAATAGCTAGCACCGCAGCTGCAACAGCCGGGCGGGGATGCAGACCGCCTTCAACATCCACCTGCCGTCGGCCCCCATCGGTGCCCGCGTGTGCGTGGCCTCCAGCGACGCGATGAACCTCCACCGGCTGGCGGCGCGTGCCGCCGCCTGCGCAGCATCGTCCCCCGCCGCCGGCCCGCTCGCGGCCAAAGCGCGCGCGCGGTTTGCCCACTCGGCCTCTTCGAGCGGCGTGCTGTCAGGGGCGTCGGCGAGCTCTCAGCATCGCGTGCCCCCTTCCGTTCGGTCCATCTTCGCGCGCGGCTCGCTCCTCTCCAGCAGCAGCACGCTGTTCGGCGAGCGCGACGAGCTCCGGCGGCTCGCGACGGCCGCCGCGGAGTCCCCGATGGCGCGCATCCTGCGCCGGAGAGACAGGCAGCGGCAGGCGCCGTCGGAGGTCTCGGCCTGCGCCGGCGAGGCGCACGGCGACCGCAAGCACGGGCGGCGCGTGACCACGACCCCGCTCTACTACGTCAACGCCGCCCCGCACATGGGCTCCGCGTACCCCACGATGGCCGTCGACGCGCTCTCCCGGTACCACCGCCTCCGCGGCCAGGAGGGGTACATGGTCACCGGAACCGACGAGCACGGCGAGAAGGTGCCCGCCTGCCCGCCCCCGCCCCTCGCCCACGCGGCGTCGCGTACCCCGCCACTAACCCCCCCCCCCCAAGATTGCGACAACGGCGGACGGGAGGGGGAAGGAGCCCAAGGACCACTGCGACGAAATCTCGGCCGAGTTTAAGCGCCTCTGGTCCAAGGTGCTTTCCGTGTACCCCCCTCCCTCCACCTCTTACAAACTGCCGCCCGCCCACGCCCTTCATTCGCAGCTCGACATCAAGTACGACTCCTTCATCCGGTACCCCCTCTACGCCCCTGGCTGCCCCCCCCCCCCGGGTCTCAAAGGGGTACGCAGGACGACGGACGGGCAGCACGAGGCAATCGTGGCTGAGTTCCTCGAGCGCTGCTGGGAGAACGGCGACATCTACAAGAAGGACTACGAGGCGCGCCGCGTATCTCCCCCCAAACACCTCTACCCCCATCTACCCCCCTGAGCCGCACCTGTACCCCCCCGCAGGGCCTGTACTGCGTCGGGTGCGAAGAGTTCAAGGATCCGAAGGAGCTGATCGACGGCAAGGCGAGCCGGGACCCGCCCCCTCTCCTCTCCTCTGCCCTATCTCGTACCCTATCTCACGCTATCTCGTACCCCGCCCGCCCGCCCGGCCGCCCCGCAGGTGTGCGCGCTGCACCAGAAGCCCGTTGTGGAGCGGAAGGAGGAGAATTACTTCTTCGCCCTCTCCAAGTACCAGCAGGCGAGCCCAGCCCCCCCCCCTCCGCTTTTAGCTGGCTCCGGCTCTATTGCTGCCTCCGGCTGGCCCCCCCCCCCCCCCCCTCCCCCCCCTCCCCCTCTTTACAGCTGGCTCCGGCGGGCTCTGCCCTTGGTAGCTAGCTTAGCCGGCGGGACCCGCCTCGCCCGCTTCCCGGCCCTCCATGTCTCTTCCCCCCCCCCCCCCCCCCCCCCCCCCCCCCCCCGCCCCGCCCGCCCCCCGGCTCGGCCCTTTCTGGCCGGCCATGGGGCAGCGCCACCACCACCAGCACCGCCACCACTACTGCCTCCTCCTCCACCTCCTCCCCACCCTCATACCCTTCCCCCCCTCTAACTCCTCCCCGACGGCAGGCGCTGGAGAAGCTGTTCGAGGAGCGGCCGGACTTCGTGCAGCCCGAGTCCCGCTTCAACGAGGCGCGCGCGCCAGCGTACCCCCGCCCCCCGTTCTTTAGAGCTTTCTGCTTTTTCTGCACTTTCCACTTCTCCTCTTCTCTCACGTCTAGCTAGCTGGCCGGCCTCCAGCCGCCTCCCCTCCCTCCTCCCTCCCTCACCGCCCCCCCTCGCGCAGGTGAAGGGCTGGGTGAAGGAGGGCCTCCGCGACTTCTCCATCTCCCGCGCAACGTACGTCCCGCCCCGCCCCGCCCGCCGCGTCTAGAGGATAGAGAGGGAGAGAGAGGGAGGGATATCGCATGAAGAACTCCCCGCTCCGCCCCGCCCCGCGCGCCCCCGTCATAGCTTCGAAAACCTCCTTCGCTCCAAAGCCCCCTTCCTGGCCCAAGCCTCCTTAGGCGTCTCCATCTCCCGCGTTAACGTGCCCGCCCCGCCCTTCCCCGTCCAGAAGAGAGAGAGGGAACGAGGAGGGAGGGAGGGAGCCCGCACCGCACGCCTCCGCCATCTCTCAGCTAGAGAGAACATAGGAGTCGCCTGAAGAGGGGCGTGCCTATCACCTGAGGGGCCATCCCCCCCACCCCCACCCCCCCCCCACCCCCCCCCCGTCCGCGCGCTCCCCGCCTATATCCTTTCTCCGCTGCCCCCGCCTCTATCTTCTTCATCTCCTCCTCCTCCTCCTCCTCCTCCTCCTCCTCCTCGGCCCTGGGCTGAGCATCCCCC